>JAGFPH010006629.1:38155-62948 GCA_018207615.1 Philaenus spumarius
TTTCGTTCCAATCCGTTCAGTAGTTTTAGAGAAATCGTGATTTATTAACTTTGTCCCGTCAAACCCCTCCTAAAATTTTGAATTTTTTGAAACCCTTTCTTAGTGAGCACCTATGGTCCTAGAGGAAGCTACATACCAAATTTCGTTCCAGTCCGTTCAGTAGTTTTTGAGAAATCGTGATGAGTGGGTCAGTGAGTGAGTGAGTGGTATTTCGCTTTTATATATATAGATAGATTAGAAAAATGATGAAATTATTTAAAAATGTTAAATATGACCAAACTAGTAAATCCCCATGAAAAATCACAGACGGAATAATTAGATACACATCAGAAATACATCATTTATTCAAAATACTATTTAAACAGCACACTTTAACTATAGTAAAATTCAACTCAGAGTGAGGTTAATTACTCAACATTTACCGATTTACTTCAAATTTGGTATCAAAATAAACTGACGACCGCGATACACAACGTTATGTGATTTATTTTTATATTTTCTTGTTATAAAAAAAGTTTGCATAGGCTACTATAAAAAAGTAAAATTCAGGTAGGTGTGGAGCGGAAACCAGTCGACCGTGCTGACCCTCCGTAGGCTTGAACTTCCGCCTCACTCTGAGTTGAATTTTACTATAGGCGTACCTAACTATGCAGACGGGGATTTTTAACTCGGTAAATGTGTACAATTATAAGGACTATAAAACTGTAGGTATATTTGTTAAAATTTTGTGTTTACGTATTTTATATATATTATATGAATATATATTTATGATATAATAATAATAATAATAATAACAATGCTTTATTTATAATTCGAAATGTACAAAAAAAGTATACATGCCTGCATTAAATGGCACTGGTTTTTATAACCGTCTGCCAGGTTGGTAACATCTCATATTATTCTTATGTCTACTACATTTTTAAGATAAAGACATACAACAACATAAATAATATAAACAAATTATTGAGGGGGAGAAACAAAGACATGAAAACAAATACAAAATTAATATAAATACATAACGTTAATAATTAAATTCGCGGATTAATTCCCATCTATATTTTGCCAAGCCTGTTGCACGTACTGAGCAAGATACTTCCAATTTTCCCCGTTTAGCTGGTTAAGTAACTCCTCCCAACTCAACTCTAATTTCCCAAAATACCGTTTCCTAATTGTTCCCAAGATCGGACAAATCGATAAAAAATGGAAACTGTCTTCTTTAGCTTTCAAATTACAGAGCGAACAGTTGTGATTTATCCCCTCCACCCAAGGCCTGCCGTTCAAATACAGCAGTTCTGCTCTACATTTTAATTACATTACGTACTATCCAAACATCATTATCTAGATAAGAGTTGTTATTTATATTTAAAGATTTGTAAATAGTATGAGACGTAGACCTAGCACGAGCCTGAATATTTTCTTGTTTATGTCGGAGTCTTATCGCTTCCACTAATCCAAACATTTGACATTTCCATTCTTTTGTCCCATTGAGACCCTGGGTAAAAGATACAGAGTACGTATTCGCCATTATGTTCCATTCTTTATACCAAAACAAATTGGCGTTTATTATTTCCCTAGCAAACAAATTAGGCAGCCTATCGCAAGGCAACTTTAATACTTTTAAAATATACTTTATATGCAGGCTCAAAGTAAAACAAAACAACCTATCCAAATTGAACTCCAAATACAAAACATAATTGGGTGTATTTTCGGGCAACTGAAAAAGACGTTTGACAAAGAACTTTAAAAGCTGCTCCACGCGTTCATATTGTCTATAGCCCCATACTTGAGCTGCGTAACAAATGATGGCTCTCTGTACCGCGTTAAAGAACGACCATTTCGCTTTCAAAGGAATACGTTTGTTCACCATTAAGCTACTCCACGTTCCGCAAACTGTCGCTTTAGCAGCCGTCAATTTCCGGGAGAGATGCGTCTGCAAAGAGAGTGTTGGAGTCAAAGTTACTCCTAAATACCTATAATTAATTATTGACGCATTCAATTTCACATTCTTTATAAAACCATTTATCCTTCACCCCCAACCTACCTCCTTTTCTGAAGACCATTATTTTAGACTTATTTAAATTAACATTTAAGTTCCACGTTTCGCAATATACCTGCAAATTATCAATCATCTGTTGTAAGGTTACCGATGTAGGAGCCATCAACACAATGTCGTCGGCATACATTAAAACTCGTACGCGACGTTCCCCAAAAACACAACCACCTCCCAAAATTTCCTCAATATCATTTATAAAAAGTGAAAACAATAACGGACTAAGTAGACATCCCTGCCTTAAACCCTTTTGCGTTACAAACGCTTCAGACACTCCGTCACCACACCAAACACCCGATGCAGTACCATTATACAGATTTTTAATAACTTTTAATATTCTGTATGAGAAACCATAAGTGGACAACTTGTAAAATAATGCTTCTCTATTGATAGTATCAAATGCGGATGAAAAATATACAAAAAAAGAATATAGTTTTCCCTTCTTGTTTACTATTTTTAAATGAACCATACTCATCAAAGAAAATATATTGTTTGTCGTAGAATAACCCTTACGGAACCCTGCCTGGCACTCATCTAGTTTCTTTTCCTCTTCTACCCATCCTTCAATACGCCCCAAAACTAATCCAGTAAATAATTTTGCCACCGCATCTATAAAAGGAATGCCACGATAGTTGTTGACGTTGTTAATATCTCCTTTTTTAAATAATGGATAAATTATGGATTTTTTTAAATGATTCTGGTATGTTGCCAGTTTCAAATATCTTATTAAACATCTTTAGTAGGTGGTTAAAAAACATTTCTGAACCATTCTTGAAAAATTCATATGGAACTCTATCGTATCCGGGTGCTTTATTGTCTTTGGCCTTTTTTAAAACTCTTTGTAGTTCAACCAAGGTAAAGCCTGAATCAAGTCGTTCATTTGTAACAAAAGGTTCCACCCAAACTACAGGAGTTGAGATGAGAGGGGGGTCTAGTAGTGCTTTAAAGTGATTTACCCAATCCTCGACCGCAATCGTTGCCCCTACTAATTTAGTTCGTTTTCCAAAGCTTTTTATTACCTCCCACAACCCCTTTGTGTCTTTTGCCAACATAAATTTAAAAGCAATCTCTTCATTATATGTTTTTCGCTTACATAAACATAAATTTTTAAACTTATTCCTTACACCGATATACAAGGCTTTAGTATAACTATTACTATTACTTCCAAATAAATTTAGGAGTTTGAAAACCCGTCCCCTGGCCACAGCACAATCCCTATCAAACCACGGCTGCTTTGGCTCATTGGCTTTCTTCTTTACCGTTGTCGACACCTTCTTATAGGCGGCCCTCTTTATGCAGTCTGTCAACTCATTTATCATAGCTTGCGTATCGTTCGATATACTTAATCTATCCACACCCGATTTATTTATTTTTTCTTTATACCCACACTTATCTTGCTCTGTCCAACACAGTTTAGGCAACAATGGCAAACCAATCTCGCTACAAGATCTATTTACCCCCTTCACATAAATTTTCAGTTCAATTGGGAAATGATCTGAGACTAACTGAGTTCCGACCGAAAATTGTTTTACTAATTTAACACTATCCATAGAAATTGATGCTATATCATTTACGGAACATCCTCTAGTGCTCAAGAAAGTGAATTCCCCTGTCATATCACCTTCCGTTCTACCATTTAAGATTATTTGACCATTATCTTCACAAAAATCCAGATATTTCCGCCCCCTCTTATTTATTTTCATGTCCTTGGAACATCTAGTCATTTCGACTTGAAATTTATCAAAATTACAAAATTCATCAAGCGTTTGTGCATCAGCTATTCTAACATCCATGTCCCCTAATATAAGTAACTGTTTGTTTGACAGCTTTTTAACAAATTCACTTAGCTTTGAAAAATCACGCTCCCAATAATTACAATTTAAATATACAGGTACAACAAAACAAATTATTATTATTACCTAAATCAATGTCTATTACTGTGGTTTCATGGTTTACAAAATTTATCTTTTTAAAAAACAAAGGTTTTTTATTTATACCCACAACAGACCCGCCAATAGACCTCCCACATACATTATCTTTGACTGCAAAACTAACTTCAAAATAAAAATTTAATAAATATTTCGTTATTAGGTCAATTTCATCATTTGTAATAAATGTTTCTAATAATATTACTATGTCATAATTTTCTAAATATTTAATGAAATTAAAATCTCTGACCTTAGATTTAAGACCACAAATATTATATGCCACTATTTGTATACAGTCATTTGTATCCTGTGCTGTGCTACTATCCTGCCGGGTATATGGTGTATTCTTGCTTGGGTGCCTGATGTGTCCTCATTTCGTATACAATGGTCCTGTACTTTCCTCACCAGATCCCAAAATATCCTTTTCTAGCCCCAAACCATTAATAAAACATCCTAAGTCTACGTTCAACAGTTCTTTCAACTTCGATACTCCGTCCGCCTTTCCCGCCATAACTTTCCCGTTCGTCCACGTGAAACTACACCCTTCCACTAACAGTTTGTCAAATATTAGCGGCATTCGTCTCTTTCCAGCTTGTCGTTCAATTTCTTGCCTAATAGCAATTAACTTTGTCCTTTTAAACCGAACATCTCGTGTATAGTCTCTATGTACAACGAACCCCGTTCCTTTTAATTATTTATGATATATATTTAAAGAAAGATACAAATATTATCTTTTAATTGCTTTTTATTTCATATTGATAGATTCGAATGATTTAGAAGTTATTAATAGTATAGGCTATATATTATTGATTGAAGTTGTAAAAATAACCCCAAAGTGTAATCTACGATAGGTTTTGTTTGCGTATTACAGATGATGGATGAAATGAGCTGTTATATTATTACGTTAAACGAATATTTATTTCTTCTTTAAATGTTCCTCCACGTACTACACTCGCTTTTATAGGAGTTGATCACCTTTTTAGGTAGCGAAATTTTACCCTTTTTTTAGGGAATATCCATAGGAATGTTGGGCTAATAAAGTGACCCTTTTGGTTAGACCTAAGGTCAGGAGTAGTAAATGAGCACCGATCATGGTCCCCAGAACACGTTTAGGGGTGTCGTCGAGAATTGTATACGGTATGTTGCAGGTAAAGTAGATTTCCCAGTAACAGTTGACTCTGTCTAGGTAAAGTCGGCTCTTACTGGTCTTTTCATTTTTTTAACATTTAATTTTAATTAACATTTACTAGTCAGAGTTGACTGTACCTAGGGAACGTATACTGTTACTGCCTTGAGTTAGTTAAAGTTTGACTTTTTGCAAGGAAACTGTCCACTACCTAAAAAAAAAAAAAACTAAACGTTTATAATACAAAGATAGATAACGAATGTTTGTCATTGATTACAGCAAGGTAAAGATTTGTGAAACTTTGAGTTGCAGAGCACATCTTTCTTCTTACACATGCACTTCTAAAGTGTTGCAAGACCATTTGAAAATAGACGAGTAATGGCGACTGCCTGGCGGGGATAATCAAAACAAAGATATGCGCGCGCATTTACATGTGGAGAGCAACATCTCTGAATCAACTTTTACTAAACCACATCAGGCATAGTTAACTCTTCCTAGGTAAAGTTGATCTGTTTATTTTCAATAAACTTTTACCGATCCTTTTAGTAAGAATTTACTCTTCCTAGGCAAAGTCAACCCTTCCTAACAATCTACTTTCCCTGTAACATACATACAATTTTAAATAAAATTATTAACTATTATGAGGCTTGTAGCTGTAATTTAGCATTTTGTGGATGAGTTAATAGCTATATTTTTATCATTACGTGAGTTCTATGACACTTAGAAGGGTTCTATTTATTTTGGTAAGCGTTGTTGTTTTTTTTTCCATCGAATATTGATTTGTCCGTTGTACAGTGTTTGGAGAAATTAAATAACGCACGTATAAAGGATATCATGAACTAGAATATAAACTAACTTTTTCATATAAGTAATTAGTTTTATTTGTTAACAAAACCCTACTATTCTGTAGGAACATTTCTATTTTAAGGATCAACGTCTTAAAACAAAATATAGGACGAAGAACAAACAGTTAAACCTAACTTAAAAAGGCTAAGTTAAGGATAAAAATAAAGACGAATAAATATTATTAAAATAAGAATAAATACCTTATTTGCTTTAATCTCTGCTAAAAAAAAAAAACAAAAACAAAAAGATTCAAGTTGTATGCATTCAAAAAGTTTTCTGAAATTTTACACAGATTTTGTCACAGAGCAAGACGCTGATAAGAGAGATTTATTCAACAAAAATATTTCAGAGGTAAAGCATTTGGGACTCAGATAAACTCTAAAGGCCTAGCTGATATTTTAGAAAAAGAAACCAATAAAAACATTCTGGAGTAAGAAGTAAAACTGACGTGGCTCATAATTTGCTGTAACCAACAAAGACTAAACCAAATTATAAATTATATATAGTTATACATTAATTTAATTACCTATTATA
Organism: Philaenus spumarius; assembly: GCA_018207615.1. Lineage (NCBI taxonomy): Eukaryota > Metazoa > Arthropoda > Insecta > Hemiptera > Aphrophoridae > Philaenus > Philaenus spumarius. The sequence goes on from JAGFPH010006629.1 coordinate 44,640, forward strand.
TCCGTCTTGTGACTTCGTTCGCTTCTATTCTAAGACGCGTTTCGGGTCCGTGGTCCCATCCTCAGTTAATTCGCTCCGTTGGAGGTGGTTAAATATTTATATTACACACACAAACACACGAACACAACACGTGACATTTACTACGCACGTACATACACACAAATACCATCATACACTATATTAATTTATAATTATATATAATTTATTAAAGTGACTTGGATACCACAGAATAGATTTGAGATTTCAAATTACAAACGTGAATATGGAGAAACTGATTAATACTGAAAAAAAAACTGACTCAAAAAAGACGTAAATGAACAAAGAACGACACAGAATACCAAAGTTAAAATACTGAAAAAAAAAATTAAATTTAGACAAATAATAGTAAATAGTTAAAACAATAAAAACATAAAACCAATCAAACTATAAAATGAAAAAGTATCAACTAATTTAATAAGCGTGCAACAAATCTAAGGTTTTAATAGCTGAATGAAGAAATAATTCTTGGTGAGTATACATTACATCGACGATGGTAAAGCACTAGCTAGCTGACGAACGTCTTTAGATGTGGTTTTTGTTTTATTGTGCAGCCCTTGCCCCCTTTTTCATCAAGTCATAAAACGATTAAATAGTCAGAGAACTCGAAAACACACTCCATTACACTTGAGAGCTGGGTCGATTATCGATTATTTACGGTTTATCGAAATATCGAAACCTTTACTAAGAAGAAGTAAGAGATGTAACAGGTCTGATTGGCTAAAAATATGTAGAAGTTAAATATAAGACTAATTTTGGTGTTTATGTTAATGTTATGTTTATACTAGTGAGCCCCTCGTGAAAAATCACAGGCGGATTAATCAGAAGTACATAATTTTTTAGACAAAATACTATTTAAAAACAACACACTTTATCTAGGCCTACCTAACTATGCTGACGGGGATATTTAACTCTGTAAATGTACACAATTTATAAGAATTTTAAAACTGTAGGAATATTTGTTAAAATGTTTTAATTATGTATGTTTTTGTATATTTAAAGTAAGATACAAATATCATCTTTTGATTGCTCTTAATTCATATTGACAGATAAAATTATTTAAAAATTATTAATATCATAGTGAAGAAATTAATAAGCGAATATGTTTATATGTTATACGAAGATGTACGAATGTTTCCGAAGTTAAACGAATGGGCATTTCTTCTTTAAATTTGTATACACAAATATTTTGATGATAAAAGGTTGTATTTACATACAGTTTATAATTTCAAAGCAAATATTATAACGTATATTATAACATACATAACTTCTATAACTCATATTTAAAAAAATAAATTTCACAAGAAATGATAACGATTTAAGTTGTAAACATCACCACCAAAGTATAACCTAAGCCAGGATAATAGTCTTTTTTCCCTCGTTTTTTGGTATTTGTTCTGGATGCAACCGAACTGCATCAGATGATGATGTACACTGTTCTGATAGGGTTATAAGTTGAGAAATTTAGAGACCATCGTCTGAAACCTGGGATTGGGAAGCTGTCTGTATTTCCTCCACACTAATATCCATTGAGTTGTCAGGTAAAGAAGGTGTGAGAGGAATGAAAACATCAAAATGGCCTCACGTCAGTTCCCCAGTAAACCTTAGCCTCCCTCAATCGGTTCGCCAAAACTCTCCCACAAAAAATAACCATCTCTGTACACCTGAAATTCATAAAAAATATTTCGGATGCTGCTTGAATTTTACAGGAGGTTCCAAAAGTTACCGGTTTGCTCATATCCCCGATATATTCTTTTTTTGTTGAATAAATATCTCCTGTTAATTTTAAACCTTACTTTTCATGGTTTGAACCTGCACCAATTGTTTCAAACATGACTAACAACTCTGTTCCTCACCTCAAACCCCAGTGAATCAATGACATGTACAATTAAAGCCAAAGAATAGAATAAGCATTGGCCATCTGGCATAGAAGAAACTACTCAGTGATGAATAGATACTCCATTAACGTGTATGACCTCCATTGTTGTAATATGAGGCTAAATTTTATATTTAAGTGAGTAATAATAAGTTACAGTAAAATAAAACAATGTAAAATATTACTTTGTCAAAATGTACAAAATGTAAAATTTTGTCTAATGTTAGACAAAAATCAATCTTCTTTACAAAACTTAAAACTCGCAAATATAATAATTATTATTATAATTATCCCTTACATATTGAATTAGGCTAACAACAGACGAGACACCGGTGAACGGGACACTTTCTGGTGTCCCAGCTTCTCATAGGGAGAGACACCGTAGAGCCACAGAATCTGGTAGCGCGCTACTCAGTGTCTCATCTGTTGACACACATTTAATTGATAGTACATTTAGTGTCCCGTACACTAGTGTACCGTACACCGGTGTCTCGTCTGTTGTTAGGCTTATTCTTAGAATTCTATGTAGAGTGCATACACCAATACCTCACTCAAAATCATTAGTCACTAAATAAATAATGCTTACATTATAATGATCACTATTTTTTGCATACTTATTATAATATAATATTATTATAATATATTAATATTATATTAATTTATTATTATATACTATGTATCGTCTATTCCAACTCCACGCTCTGACTTGTGTCTACGCAAAAAGTTGCGTGAAGCGAGATTTCAGAAACATAGTCAAGCGAAAGTGCCCAACGGGCCAATAGAAGTTATCACTTCAAAAATGTTGGTCATTTATTACAGCAAGGTAAAGATTTGTGACACTTTGAGTTGCAGAGCACTTCTTCCTTTTTACACATGCACTTCTTGGATTTGCATTTAGTGTTGCAAGAGAATTTGAAAAATCCTCGTCCACTTCCACGTGATTGTGAAGTTGCATCAGACCTCACAGCTATCCATAGGTTTATTTATCCATCATTGTTAATAACCTAACGCGAATCCTTGGTCACTATTGCACTGCAACAAATAGACGAGTAATGGCGACTGCCTGGCGGGGATAATCAAAACAAAGATATGCGCGCGCATTTACATGTGGAGAGCAACATCTCTGAATCAACTTTCACCAAACCACAGCAGGCATAGTTAACTCTTCCTAGGAAAAGTTGATCTGTTTATTTTCAATCAATTTTACTGATACTTTTAGTAAGAGTTTACTCTTCCTAGGCAGAGTATACCCTTTAATAAATATACTCTACCCAGACCCGATTTATTAGTACAAACTTAGTATTTCTATAAATATAAACGTATAGAAAATGTATTTTCACGATACTAATACAATATCAATTGATTTTCTATTGCGTATATTACCAGGTAAAGTTCGTCACAGTGAGGATAAATCAGCTGATTACAACAATACAATAGTGAAATAATGCCCATCTGTTTAAAACATTGTGTTGTTGTGTTTGCTTTACTTCGTGTTTAGTTGATGTACAAATGGAAGAATTACCAGAGGCTTTTAAGAAGAAATTAACTGAAATAAGTCAAGACTTATTACCGGTGAAATCTAGGTGTAAATATGAAGAATCCTACAAAAAATTCTGTAAGCGGTTAAATGAACAATGCATAAAACTCAGCGAAGTATGCTATATGAGGTTGTACTTCTGTGTTTATCGGGACTTTCTACACTTGTCAAACCGAATACCTTATGGAGTAAATACTCGATGATCAAAAGTTGTTTCAAAATAAATGAAATATTGACTTTTCTAGATTTGAAACAGTTCAAGTCCTAAACGAAATTCCTAACAAAGGAATTAACATTACAATAATACAAACTGCACAATTAACATCCACTTAGGCCTAAATACAAACTAGGTATTTTATTGTTCGTTTGAATATTGTTACATATTTAAATTCTTGTTAAATATAGGACTAATCCTATTTGCTGTTCGATGAAGCAAAATTTTTATTTTGTAAAAACACAATTTTTGTTTTGTTTTTAGTAAATAAGAGTAAATAAACTTTTCAATTTCTAATAATCATATTTTTTTCTGCTGTATCAAATAATATTTTGCTGTATTATCGTGAAAAATATTGTTCAAAACTCGTGGGAAAATGTTATTTTCAGGTGTAAATATGACTAACACGAGGAAAAATCGAACTTTTCCCACTAGTTGTGAAATATACTATTTGACACCTCATTTGAAAATCTAATAAGGCATTTTTATATGCAATTCAATAAGTAAATTTTAACACATTATAAGATAAATATAATAAATACATCAAATTATTAATATGCATGCAACTTTTTAAGTATGGGTGTGTTGTTTATATGTTAGGGAGAGTTTGTAGTAGGCTATATGAGTTTTTACACTTAAAATTATTGCATTTGTCATGAAGTCATTTTTGAAAATAATAGTCCTAGGGTTGTTCTACGTACAAAAGCAAGTAGATACATTTATCTATTATTAATGTATACGTTATATAAGTATACGTATACGTAACATATTTATAAATATTTCCATTGCATATAGCAGAGCCAGGTCACGGATTGAAAACGGGACGGGACTTGCGTAACTGTAATGTTTTCATTTTATTTGTATAAATTTAACTTAGAATATGCATTTAAATTAGAAATACCAAATGCACTACTTGAAATAAACCTCCATTTTTGTGTGCCAAAAGGTAATTAATAAAGGTAGACTAAAAGTTTAAAGCAATAAAACAACTTTACCCTGTTTTGACGTTATTCAAGTTTCCAACTTTTATTGCGTTCAGCCTCTAAATATAAACTATTCTATAAACTCTGCAAAAATAAAAGTAATTTTGTTATATTTCCTCAGAGAGATATTTAATCTAAAGGATTTTGTACAGAAAGCAGTCAAATTGGATTTCGTGTGCGTCTGAAAGATTTCAAATTAAAAATGATCCCACGTTTTATACTCTATGTATGAAAGAAAGATTTAAAGGATAAATGTTTCCGTCCACACTATATTGTAAAATTTGTTTATTTGTTTGTTTGTAGAGGTTAATCTCTGGAACTGATGAACCGATTGAAAAAAATAGTTTTATACTAATAAAAGCTACACTATCCCTGAGTAACATAGGCAATAACTCATTTTGATAAAAAACATTTTTATTTTAATATTTTTAAATTTAGTCGGAAAAAATTATTTATTTATTAACTATATTTTATAACAGCAGTTATAATAAATGTTAAAAGAACCAGCAAGGCTCAGGTCTACACTTTAAAAACCTAACCTAAAAGATAGAAATACAAAAATGATTGCTTCACAGTTTGAAATCAGCTGGTAATGGGAATATTGGAGCAAACAGCTATATTATCTGTTATTTTATTCAATTTGGTTGCTGTGGTATGAAATGTAAATACATGAGAGTTGGTTTATCGGCGTAGGCCTAACCTAAGAATGTTTTTCGACTAAATTGACTAAAATATTGAAATAAAAAATGTTTTTATCAAAATGAGTTAGAGCCTATGTTACTCAGGGATAGTGTAGCTTTTTATTAGTAAAACTATATTTTCAAACTATTCCAGAGATTACATACAAACAAACAAATTTCACGTTTTTACAATATTAGTATATATGAACCGAGATAAAACTAAATTACAGAACTTTACTCAAATTTTAATTATATGTTAAAACTGTAAATGCTAGATTGATCTCCGCTTACCAGTTTACGGTATACCTCAAGGTACGGTTATTAATAAAGGTAAAAGTTTAAAGCAATAAAACCACTTTACCCTGTTTTAACATTATTCAAGTTTCCAACTCTTATTACTTTCTCCCTCTAAATATAAAGAGTCTAATATGAGTGTGCTGTAGTGGCGGCCATCTTGGATGTTTATTCCGTAAGAGCAGTTTAAGACCATTTATTTTTTATTAAACAATTGTTTGTAACGTCTCGTTGTAACCGCAATCACAATACGTTTTGCTTTTCACGTTTTTAAATCCCGTCAATTTTTTATGTAATTCACATTTTGTATGCACCAAGTTTGAGTTTGTTTTCTTACGCGATATGACATAAATAATTAAAAGTAAATCGCAAGCAGGGTCCGCAATTTTATAAAGAATGCTTAGTTTTTCTAAATTACAAAATATAAATTTATAAAACGGTTTTAAATGAGGCAATGAAAGCTGCAAGAGTCTCAACTTTTCGATAACTCTTGGGTGAAGCACTGAAGTCATCGGTTGTTTTCTCTTTTACTGGAGCAGACCCTTAAACAAATACTTTTTATTTTGTTCACAATTCTTCAGTTGTATAGTGTTACTGGGATTTTAAAAGGAAAAGGAATCCATAAGATCATTTGTTAGTTGCTATGTCGTTCCCCCATAACGATAAAAGTATCATAATTATATTTTATACTAACGACTTTCCTACCATTCCAGGTGTGACACTCTCGCTGTACGCTGATGATGCGTTACTACACTGTAGTAGCATGAATCCAGCATACGCAACAAAGACCATGCAGAAACAAATGGACGCGTTGTCCCCGTGGCTGCAGAAATGGCGCATTAAGATAAATGCGGATAAATCTGATTCCATCTGTTTCAGGAAAAGGCGTAAAATGAAACGCAGAATCCCTCCCGCAGTGGAGCTTGACGGGGTGGCTATCCCTTGGAAGCCTACCGTAAAGTACCTCGGCATAACGCTGGACAGTCGACTCAACTTCAGGCGACACGTACAGAACAAGGTCTCCGAAGGAAAGAAAATCCAGGGTTTCCTCTCACCCTTGTTGGCCAGGCATAGCCCTCTGCCAGTAAAAGCTAAATTAACAATTTTTCTGTTAATAGTTCGCTCAGTGCCGATGTACGCGTCTACCGCTTGGTGGGCGCTTGCCAGCAAATCCAGAAGGAAAAAGTTGGAAACTCTTCAGACTACTGCTCTTCGCAGACTCACGCATCAGCCATGGTACGTGAGGAACTCTACCATTCTGGGGTCATCCGGTATCCCTACCCTAGAAGTTTTTGGTATAAGATGTGCCACTAAACTGTTTCAGGATGCACGCAACTTAGGCTATCCTCATATAGCCGAGATCTGCAGGAGACTCGATACCTCGGAAGATGGTAGGCCCCGGCCTGCCGCTATCCTGGACGATCCGCCTTAGGTTTCTTCACGCTGCGACTCCATCAAGATCGACACTAACCTGTTTGCCTTCTTTTCTATAAAATGAGTTTCAGATTTATTTAGCAGTCATTAGAGAATGGCCCCTAGATGCTGCTGACTCTCCCCCCCAGTGAAAGCAGTCGGAGTGTCTCTGTCCGTTATGCATGGTACTGGAGTGTTGTAACGTGCCATCTCAGGAGAGATCGGCCTAAACACTCTTGTGCCTGTGTTCGGTAAAGAGTGACTTCCTTACTTGGGGGGAGTTTTAGTTAGTAGTGGGTATAGAAATGGATCGAGTACTACAGTACCTTCTCTAACGAGAGGTCTGCGTAAATGCATTAACCACCTAAAAAAAAAATATTATTTTTTACCTTAAGTCCGTATTGTGACTCCTTGTAGTTAAGTTTAAGACTACATGTTTCGGTGCCGTAACTCCATCATCATAATTATATTTAATTTAACTTAGTTATAAGGCATGTTATAACTGACTTGTGAATACACAAATCGCGTGTGTTACAATAATCAGAACTAATAAAATAGTTTACATTTATTCTAATTTTTGGAAGGCCAAAGTTCAAATCAACTTAAGATATTCTTCTTTAATGTAAGTCATACATTAAATCTGTATTTTAACCTTTTCTAGTTAGAGGTAAGCACAAAAATCTTGTTTTGTTGATTTGATAAAGTAAACTTCAAAAGGTGGCCACTAGACACCGACACTGTGTGGATATTGTTATGCAACGTTAGCATAAAAACATAGCATTTAACAAAATAACGTTCTGTATTAAGGCTAAACATCCCAGGATTAGTTCCAAATTCTGCCACCACGGCGCAGCACTAAAATGGAGTCATTTTGTATTTTTGTTTATTGGTGGAATTTTCGTCCGATCTTCATTTGCAAAACTGATTTGTGAACGGAATAAGATTAGAATTCACGCCAAAGAAGCTAAATTTTAATTAAGTTGCTGGTTTAAAAAATAATAATAAAATAATTGTGTTACAAAACGAAAAATGCAAATCGCAGGTAGTCATTTTGAAGACAATAATTTTTAATTAATTTTACACTTTTAATTTTTAAAATCGCCTGGCTGGTTTAGTCGGTATCGTTGTTTAAACATTTACAGTAATGAGAACAAACGCGAGAGTGACACGAAGCAGGTGCAGTGCCGCTGTGACTCACTCACGCCACCTATCCCCCCACCACGCGTCTCAGATGTTGCTTGTATACAGTTGGATGACGGTTTCCTGCGCTTCCATCCATGTGATCTCCCGCGATTCTTCTTTGTTGTACTATTGCGTCGTCTTGTAATTATTGTTAATGAGAACGTTATTTCGTTTAACATTTGTTTTCTTAATGGATCGCCGAGGAACAACAAAATCTATAAAGCAACTTCGGCTTTCAACGAAGAGGAAGAAGCGCAGACTGCCTCTCGCTCTGCTCGCTGCTAAATCTCGGATGTTAGTATTAGTACAGTATTATAAAAACATAATTTGGTTCTTCTGGATAAGATTCTTGTTTAAATAACACCCTGATAAACGCTTCGTAAAGAGGGAATGTATAATGACTTTTAGTAAATGTTAACGAATATAAATATAGAAAAAGGGAGTGTAACGGGTGTTACTGAAAATGGATACCGGTAGTGAAGTTGAACTTCATGTAAATTTTCTTAAAACTCTGTGAATTTTAAAACTGTAATATTTTGAAAAAAATATGAGTTATTCCACAGTAAATGTATGTAATGGAACTGTAATTCAAATTGATATTGGCATTCAATTTTTTTAAACATAAAATTAAATCTTGTGTAACGGGTGTTACATTAAAATGTAACGGGTGTTACGCAGTTGCTAAAATTAAGATTTTTAACATATATTATATACTGTAATAATAATAAGGTGTCAAATAACAACAAGAAGTATAATTGAGATTTCTTTGATCACTATAAGAAATAAAAACTTATATTTAATAAAAAAACTTATATTTAACAAATATATACTGTAATAACTCACTATTTTATTTCTTGCTACTAATTTGTTAATATTTTCTAAGAACATAAGGTATGATATTTTGATACAAACTCAAATTATATTTTATTTCAGAATATTTGGTGAATACAAGTAACACAAATTTAAAACAAATTATGAAAGTTAAGAAAATTTTATAAAAATAGAATGGAACACAAAGATAAATTAACTTCGGGGAGGGGTTTGGTGCCGTCTTTTTCCAAGAAAAAAATTGTTCTTAAAAGAAATATATATATAATAAAATAATATTCAAAACAAGAAGTGATTTTAGGATAAACAAAGGACGAATGAAAATTATTATATGATAAATGGTAATGTGGATAGAATGAGCACAAGTCTATATCGAAGCACCAAGTTCAATTGACCACACATAAATTATGATACACATAAAAAAAGCATTATCAGTTTATTTATAATATAAAAGTTTCGGTTCTTGGCAGATCGGAGAAAAAATATAACAAAATTGAAATGAGGTTATAAATTAGAACATTCTTACCAATTATATTCTTCTCAATATTTAACATTCGTTTAGGCCTAGATATATGAAACATTTTTATTGACAGTAGTATTCAATGTTAAATTAATCAAACATTTAATAAGATACAGTTTCATCTAAAAATTTCACCAATATAAATTCGTATCTTTTCTTCAATATCTTTTTGTTAATTAATTAATTAATTTCTTATCTATATATTTAAATAAATTTTGGATTGTTACAATACCGGTACTTAATACATTACATGGATATAGTTCAGTACTTTTTATACTATGCCTTAGGGCCTATTATGAATTAGACTTACTAAAAATCAGTCTTATATATGCCCCTATCAAGAATTAATATAATAGGCCTAAAACTTTAAATAAAAACAAAATAATCGCTATATCAAATTCTAGAATTAACAATTTGGAACTTCATAAGCGCATTCATTTTTCAAAAATATCAACTGCTAGTGGAAACTCGTAAAGAATTGTAAAAAGTCCTTTGGGCTACTGTAGGTTATTGTAATTTGCCAAAAATATTCTTAAATTTGTCATCTCTCAGAATATGATATTTAATATCCCAGCGAAATCTGAGATATTGATGATAATTGCGCTTCTTATTTTTCTCCCTACATTTTTTTTACTCTGCTTAGGATCTTTTAAAGTTGTTCTTCTTTTAGTGTATTGTTCTCTTCTCTTCTTTTTTTATCTCACTCTCTGGCTTTTTGAAAATGCTGCTGACACTTTACAACGTCACTCATCATTTTATCGTGAGAAAAAATTTATGAGGTGTAATAGTAATAGAATTAAAACTTTAAAGATAAATAAAATAATTAGATACGCCTAACATTCATTGCCCAGTAAATACAATGAATACTTATTTAAGTATTCATTGGTAAATATGTTAAAAGATTCATTCTGGAATTACAAATAGGAAATTCGCAGTATGAAATTTGAAGGTGTTATCGTGTTAAATTTTATTTAAAATAACATATCTGTCTTAACTTTTTAAGTGTTGCTACCAAAATTAATAAACTCTCAATAGGGCTATGTATTTAAATTCTACTTAAAATTAATATACATATACTAAACACTGAATGGTTGTGAGTTGTGTTGAATTGTAACACCCATTACATTAAATTATGTAACACCCGTTACGCGAATTACTCATTAAATTATAAAACTAAAATTAAAATAATAATACCAAAACATTAGGGAAACAAAACCTCTTACTTTTACAGTAAAATTATTTTCCTAAGGTGTTTGTTCATTTTGTAATATTTTGTAATACTAACTTTTTTAAAAAAAAATGTAGCGGGTGTCACATCACGTATTACTTAAGTTTAAAGGCAAATTTCAAATGAAAAGACAATATATTATCTTAAATTATGGCATTAATAGTTAGAGAAGTCTTTCAGCTATCTTCTGTAGCAACTTCAATCACTAGATCAGCTGTTTCATATTTATTGCAGTGCTGCTAAGTTCACAGAATAAAACATTTCCGGAGGATAGCTGTTGATACTCACAGAACAAAGAACTTAAACTAATTACAAATATCAAAATTTGCTGAAAATGTTGAACATATTATTAAAGTAGAACTTTTCACCTTGACATGCAACATATTGAATTATATTATATTTTATTTTTATTTTTTACACCTCAGGCTTACTTTAAGGTGGAATGCCTGAAATACTAGTTTCATTTCTACAAGTTTCAAGGTTTTGTTAAACATATCAATATACCTACTTTTTTTTCAGAGTGACTGAGAACGTATAGGTTTGCTGCAATAGGCTTAGAATAAAATGGTTTTTTTTTGGCAAAATGAATGCTGACCACGGTAATAACTTATTACTTTAGGAAAATTTCGCAATTAAGCATTTTGATTGATTAAGCAGTATGCCAATACGTGAACCAACCATTTCTCTTGCGGAGTTCAATGGCGAAACATTAATGGCCAAATAGTATTAAAGATAAAAATATGTACCGTATGTGTATATCCTTGAAAAATTTTTTATTGTATTATTGAAACAGTCCATTTTATGACTGTCACGTGTAATACATGGTATTTTGCACTATTCATTTTTTATTTATTTCTCGTTTTCATGTATTAAAATATAAGTTTTATTTGAAACAAATAACTAACGTTATAGGGTAATATTATTCATACCCTGGTGTTATTGAATAATGTATGGCCAAAGAACCTATATACAGGCCTACTTTCATAAATCCTTTAATTTGAACTACTGTATATTTTTCTATATTTATTCTAGATGTCTCTTTTCGACTTACAGAAAATACTTTTTAACAGATAACAAACACCTGTCGTAATCAGTAGTCTAGTCTAGTAAGTGTGTCCGGCCAGAGTATGAATGCGAGTAGTGAGTGAGTTGACGAACGCTACAGTTGCAGGGCCGGGCAGAGAGGCTGGCTGGTGAGGGGGGGGGGAGTGATGTGCTACGCGGCGGGAGGAGGGAACCGGAGCGTGAGAGAAATAATGATAATATCTTTAAAAAACGATTCCGATACGACCATTTGACCGATTTAATATCTGAAAACGGCAAAATTCGTTTAAAATTTGTATTTACAAAATGACTACCTGCGATTTAAACAAAATATTACAGCAAAAAAAATCTGTATAAAACTTTTTTATAAATAAATTTTAAAAAAAATCATCACAATAGCGTGAATGTTTTATTCATATCATTTACAAAATAACTTACAAAACAAAAATCGGATAATAATTATGGAAATTATTCGTAGTACAAATTTGCCTCAGAGGTGCAGCCATCTATAGGGCCAAAAACACAACTTTTTCAGGGATGTTTAGCCTTAAAATACTGGTGTTCATATTATTATTATTATACTGGTGGTAATTTATTATTTTGTTAATGAAAAGACGTTTTAAACGTGGTTGAGTGAACTTGATCAATGTTTATCGATGGTTTATTTCGTTAGATTGTTTTTGTCGTTTGGAGCAAACATCAGTTTAAGAATTTGTTTGCTTTTGTTAATGCACTGTGTTAGAGTAATCTACCAATATCATCTTGAAATAGATACATTACTATGTAAATAGTTTAAAGTTTATTAACTCATTCACTGCTAAGGACGCACATGTGAGCTTGACACTGAACACTATCAGAAGCGGCCGACGCACAGTGCATTGCGCAACAACCCCCGTATTGGGAGTATTTTCAATACAAAATGAATTGCGTGCTTCGCACGCCAATTTTAAGCCTATGTACTATGAACTCACATGTGCCTCCACTTTAAAATATTAGTGATTGTTACGTAGAAAAGTTCAAAAATAAAAAAATAAAGTAATTTCTATTAATTTAGGCTATAAATATAAAAAATAAAAGGTCAGCTCCTAGCATAGGAAATACGAAATGTCTGTAGCAGTGAACGTGTTAAGGACGTTCCATAAATAAGACGCACTGAATTTACTACTAAGACTTTATTTTGAAAACTTCCAAGCGGTAAATCGCATTAAGCCCACCCTTTATATCGCTGTCAGAGTGTAATACATAATTCAATCTATGCCGTATTTTGCTGACACGCTGCCGCCAAAACACACTGATGTAGCGTCACCCCATGCATACGTAAGTTCTTGTTACAAAGCAGGTGTCGTGTCAACCTGATCAGAAAGAATAACACAATGGGTAAACATCTGGGCAGGTTGTCTTGTTTATTTTGTTATTATTATTTTTGTAACATTTCAGAGTGAGATGTGAACCTTCTAAATTAGTTAAAATGTATCTCCACTGTAACTTTTCTATCAATACATTGCAAAACCTAAAATCCTAAACTTAGCACTTATTTATACTTTAGATTTTTTTTTTAACCATCATTTTATGTGATTAATATTTAATGGTCATATTTTACAATATACAACAAACCCCTTTTAAATTCTACCTCTTGTTTGTAAAATTATAATCAATGGAAAATAATTTTGTCTCAAATAATAGTTTATTCTATTTTCCTTAGCTTCATATTTGTTTTTTGCATTAAAAAGTAATACGTTGTGATCTTTTAACACTTGACTCAGACAACACCGGGTATATGTAACTATTAATATAATTATACCCAGGGTGTCCAGTTTTATGGGATCAAACTTCGGAAAATGGTTCTATAGGTCAAAATAAAAAAAAGTTCATATAAACATAGGCCCGAAAACTCTTCCATATATCCGCCATTTTGTTTTTTGTACAAAGTAAATCATATCTAGAGAACGGGTAGACTGGTTGATTCAAACTTGGTATGGACTTTCTTTTTAAATGAGGTTAGTGATATTTAAACATATAATGTGCATGATTTCTATGTTTATTCATGCATGATTTAAATTGTTATTTTCAGTTTATTTATTATTTTATTGTAGGCTAGTAGTACCCTTAACTGAAAGCTACACATTTTTCACTAGTTCGTAATGGTAACCAAACCATTTTAATGGATTTAAGTTAACATTATTTTGTTGTAATTAAAACAAAAACTTATAATTCCAAGTGTAATTCATCATCTAAAATAATGTGTTAAATTGCGTTCATATTCCATACCCCCCGAAAATTTTCTCCACATAATTGCAACCACGAAGTTAATAACTCACTAGCCGCCACTGTATAAGTGTCACTGCAATAGCTCATCCCTATGGAAATTCAAAAGTATTAATTCTGAACACTTGGTTTATCCAACTTGTTTTAAACGTATACTATTTTGCGACCAATACAAAACCACTTCGCTGAAGTTATCTTGATGAGCTGTGTAAATGTGATAGAACGACGTTACAGCAAGAGGTCACGCAGGCGCAATAAACACAGTATTATCTGTACAGGGAGGCGTAATGGGAGGCCTTGTTAAGGGTAGTTTTATGTTGGCAACTGTATAAAGGTCGAGTACGTGTGCTGCATTTCTGCAAAGTAAAGTGGCTGGAGGTCGAACTGTGGAGACAAATATAAATAAAGAGAACCGTTGTACACTTGGGCTTGACAAGGAGAAGAAATCACTGTAAATACTAAAATAAAATAAACGGTACCAGATAATTGCCACATACTTTCTTCCAGTTAAAACATTAAAGTAGGAGAGTAACTAATAAATATTATTATTATTATTATTATTAAAACTGTTCAATCGATTTCGAACAAATTTGCACCAAACGTGTCAATTAGACCTGTATAGATGCACGAAAAATGCTTTTGAAACATTTTTAAAAAACAGCGCCTTTTTGGCAAAAGACCCCAAAAAAGAAGTTATTATTTTTTTATAAAAAAACTGCTCTAACGATTTTGATAAAATTTGGCTTATTTGTAGTTCGGCGTTCAGTAGTTTTAGAGAAATCGTGATTTAGTAACTTTGAATTCCCCCCCCCCCAAACCCCCCTAAAATTTTGAATTTTTTGAAAACCTTTCATAGTGAGACCCTATGACCCTAGAGGAAGCTACATACCAAATTTCGTTCCGATCCGAATATATATAGATTATATTATTATTATTATTATTTAAACTATTCTATCGATTTCGAACAAATATGCACCAAAAATGTAAATTAGACCTGTATAGATGCATGAAAAAAGATTTTGGACAAGTTTGAAAAACAACTTTTTTTGGCCAAAAATCAGTTATCTATATATTAATAGGCAAGCACAAAACTTGTCGTCCTTTTTTCTCAGCTTGTGTGCATCGTAGGAGAAATTCGCGCATACCGTTAGAAAGGTAGTGTCCTGTAGATGAGCAGAATCCCATTATAATTTACATCGGTCCTCAGGGATACGCCCCATTGGCCCTCAAAGTTTTAATGTTAATCTTATGGAAGGGCAATCTTAAGGAAGAAGAAGAAAGATTTCTTTTGATTTTATCAGGGGCACAAAAACAGCTGTCGTATGAAAAGCTTAAAACAGCTGATTTTGATCAACAGCTGATTTTGATCAACAACTGATTTGGATCAAAAACTGAATGTAATTTTAGGTTAGGTAAATCAAGCAATAGCGAAGCATTGCCGGGTCCACTAGTTATTATTATTACCCAAACGAGAATTTTTAGAAAGATGCTGTTTTTTGCATATGATAGGGTAAATTAAGGGCTACAAATAAGCCAAATTCTATCATGTTTCAACACACAAACCAATAAAAACTTGCATTATAGAATTAAAAAAAAACTATGTTACATCCTAATTACAAATAAATAAGACTTATAATAATTTAATAGTAGGCCTATTTATTTATAAAATACCGTAATTGATAGTGGGTAACCAATATTAACAGCTGATTTCAAAATATAAAACAATTATTTGTATTTCTAACTTTTTGGTTAGGTTTTTGATTGAGTGTAGACCTGAGCCTTACTGGTTCTTTAAATCTTTATTATAACTGCTGTTATAAAATATACGAAATAATTTGATTTGAACATATGACATTATTTACCATCCTAGTTTTAAGGTTATTATTAATCCTTTATTATAAATCAAACACAACATATATTTTTAGAAGGTTCCATCGGGTGTTGGCGTGCGGAGCACGCAGGGGTCTCCCCTAGTAGTGATTTTATTTGTAACCTGAGAAAATACATTTGATTTCGTTACTATGTTTCTACGAACAACAAAAAGTATTCGTATACAATACAAATGGACAATTGCTGACTAACATTATGCTCAAAAAATTTAAATGGTTTGAGTAAAATTATTAAAAATTTGGGAAAAGTCAATATAAACCGATCTGGATTAAATATTTATTTCAGTAAATATAGCGAAATTACTTTCTGGTTACAGAGTAGATAGAATATTCGATATCTAGTTGGAGAACTTAATAAAAGTTGGAAACTTCCATCACGGTAAAACAAGGTAAAATAGCTTTATTGCTTTAAACTTTTACTTTTTATTAATAAAGATCCCTTGAGGTGTACTCTAATGGTAAGGTGGAAGTTGAAGTATTTACATTTTGTGATGTAGTTTTAATATTAAATCATTCGACCACGCAGCTGAACCGCTGACGTGAGTTGAGCAAATTTCCACGATGAAGTTTATATGTTTTAGGGAAGTTTGGAAAGTTGTTCTACTCACTACTTCCCTGATGAGCTGAATGAGTGTACGAAATATATTAGTAGAATGTGTTTGCACCTAAGCCTCCAGCTTCGACTCACGTGCTCCTTCGTTCCACTCTCAGCGGAAAAACTCGCTTTACGAGTTTGCACCTCGACCTTGCGGCCTCGGGTTATGATCTTCGCATCGCTACATTACATAGATTACCCCCTACATACAAACAAACAAGCAAATTTTACCTCTTTATAATATCAGTATAGATTTGATTGAACATTAAGACAAACCTAATGGTTAAACCGCTAATCTGAACAGAATACAAAACAAATAACACTCGCTCGTCTATAAGATCTAAAACATTGCACGAAGGGCATGTAGTTAAGAGCTTATTAAGAAAGGATTTTAAAATCATTAGACTAAAAGTGGATGAGATCTATTTTACATTGCAAAAAATCGTAAATCGAAGGGACATTTACAAATTGCTTCGTTGTACTGATTTGATGTTTTTTTTATAAAACATGCACACGCGGTACGCGGTCAGAGCACACTTTAAAAATATTAATTGTCAGTATTTTTTCTGACTTAATTTTTATATTAAACTTACGACTTATGTTTTCTATTCGATGCTCTTAACTGAATGAATTCTTACTGAAGTAGTTTAACGATACTTTCCGTCATCCGTCATGCATGGGCGACAGATCACGAATGCATTATGCATGGAACGAAGCATGCGATGCATAATGAATGACTCGGAGTCTGTGAAACATCTCCGAACATCTTCAGCTCGCTTCACTTCAAAATGTTACACCTTAATGTCTTAACAGTTTGCATATTCAAGCGTCAAGCTACACAATGCTACAAACATGTCAACGCCATTTTATAACTAGGACTGTTAAGTTGAAAAATAATAAAAGTCTATGGGGAGCGATAAATAGTTTTAAGTGTTGAAAATTAGAAAGGCGACAGAAAATATTAAGATCGATGGACAGGCGAAACATTTTAAAAACCTTTTGAATCCGCCGATCTTATCAATCACAATTTGTTTTGCAGATCCTTTTGTCGTGGACGATATTTTGGGTGTAGAACTTACCATGAGAGAATTGCAAACTGTTTTAGCTAAGGTTAAAAATGGAAAAGCTCCTGGATACGATAGGGTTCCTTACGAGTTTTTCAAAAATAGTTCTCAGGATTTTATGTGTAAGTTGTTATATGTCTATAATGAAATTTATGAAAGCGGAAAAGTAGCTGATAGTTTCAAAAAATTTATTATTTTTCCTCTGCATAAAAAGAGAACCTTCAATGATGTGCAAAATTACTGAGGTTTGTCGTTTATAGACAGTATTGCAAATATATATACAAGTTTACTGAACGTCAGATTTTGAATGAGGTGCAAGCAGGGTTCCGAAAGGGATATTCTACTGTTGATAATCTGTCAAGTCTGACAAATATGATAAATTTGCGTCTGTCGTTAAAAAAAGGTAAATTATACTGTTTTTTTTTTTTTTTTTCTTCTTCGTTCGACATTATTGACAGAAACGAGTTAATCTTTAAATTTGGGTATCTCTACGCACATGCTGAAGGGTTTAAAAAATGTGTATATTTGTACTATGGCAGGAGTATGGTGCAGAACCTGAGTATCAGATAGTTTTGCGACATCTACGGGTCTGAGACATGGCTGCATATTAAGTCCGCTGCTATTTTCGCTGTTTATTAACGAATTTTCAGAATTTGTAGAA
>JAGFPH010006630.1:0-14366 GCA_018207615.1 Philaenus spumarius
AATTACGCCTGAACGCGAGGTTGCATGCACTTGCTATTGTCACGGCTCCTAGAAAAGGGTCAACGTTACACTCTTTGAGAAATGAGGCTCTGAATTTAATACACGCTTGAGCCAAAATGTCTACGTCCGAAAGGCAGTACTCAAAGATTTCCTTTTGAAAGTCAAACTCGTACTCGTTACGAATCTGTTCGTCATGCCATTTCGTAAAGTCTTTGTATCCTTGGTCAAACATAGAGTCGGGACAATAAAACTCTTTAGAGGGGATAGGACCCACATAATTTTCATTGGCCAATGTGTTGAACAGATGTGGAAAGTAGCCTTTCTTTTTTTCAGGAGGTAGATCGAAAGCTTTAGGAAGTTTGGATAGTGCCATGGGCATGTAGTTCAAAGAATCGATAAATTTAACATTATCGATCTCCTTACCTTTGTACCGCGTGTGATCAGTTCGGGGATGAATTGAGTTTTTTCGAGCACGTATTTAAGGATAAATTGAAAATCGAACGATTGTCCGTTATGTGCCAGGATACACACTTTTTTGTATGCTTTTCGCACTTCCATAACGTACGACATAAAGTCGTTGACGGGGTCATCTCTGAAAACTCGAATACGATCGAGACAATTTTGACACGAATCGCCGTTTATACATTTCCAGCAGAACTGTTGGGATATGCACAAATTTACTCGATGAACGTTGGCTGAGTCAAGTACCTCGTCTTTGCGTTTCTCTAGATCAAATAAAATGAAAAGAAACCCCTCGGACATAGGTTTCCTATAATCGACTTTCATGCAGCACCTGTGATTCGGTTCCATGAATTCATTGCACACTTTACAATAAGTTTCACCGCACACATGTTTTGAATGTCGCTGTTGCTGAATTATCATTTTCTCGCAACTGGGGCACTTTTTGACCGATTTGCATATATTTTTTAAATGTGCTGTGAAACAGTCTCTGTTCATAAATTTTCTGTTACAATCTCCGCAATAGATCCCATCGTTTTCCAACAAACACGGCGGGGAACGTTTGCAAGAGCAACAGGTGGAGGAACATCTGTGCACGTAACGATGATCGAAAGGAATGTGACACGCTTCACAGTAAAATTTGCAATCAAAAGCGGCGGTCAAACTAGTAATTACGTTGAAATGACCTTTGTGAAAAATTAAATTTAGTCTGTAGCGAGGATTTTGCACCTCGCCTTCGAAATAAATATCACGGCCTTTATTCCCGTAAATGTACACCGTAATTTTGTGTAGAGGCAAATGATTTTGAAACTGATGCAACTCTCGTACCCCTGCACCTTCGTCTGTGAATTGGATTCCTGCATCGAGCATAAGTTGTCGGGCTCTAAGAGTCTGTCTGTTACATCTATTCAATCGTATAACCGCATAGTCCTTGTCTTTTTCAGCATGAGCTATTGCGACTACGAGTGAGCACGGTAAACACAAATAGACTGTATTTTTTATTACTACAATACCTCTTCTCGCACTACATTCTTCATCGAAATTATTATACAATCCGGGTCTAACTTGACCTCGACCCATCGGTACTTTTACTTTTGTACATTCTACTTTAAATGTATCGCAAGAAGTACAAGCCGCGGAGTTACTCTGTATAATACCCCCGAAAATGTTCCACAGGATATCTGCAGACACTTCTGAAGCCAGTCTGAAAGCTAAAAATCCCGGTTCCTTATTTTTAAAATTGAGGCTCCGCAAAGTAAACCCTAAATAGTCTTCGTCAGTCGTATCCTTTGTCATAATCTCTACAAGTTCGTTCAATCCCTGTCTAATCCAATGCATTTCTTCAACACCTTCGGGTGGTGAATTAAATTTGAAAACAACTTTGGTACCGTAGAGTCGGAACTTTACAACATAAGTTTCCAAACTAGATAAAATGTAAGCGGCTGACATTTTACTAACTATATCAATTACAAGAAAGAGAGATTACAAATATAGATTAAAGAGAGAGATGTTACCTCGTGTGTAGTACTGCGCAGAATGAATAACGTTTTTAACAATTAAGACACTACATAGTAAAATGAGTGCAAGTCAAGGCCGATGCAGGGAACGCAAGTCACATATGTTGAAAGAGACAGACACTTCTAACCGGTTGTTCTACGCGACTTTCGCACAAGTTGTAAGAGGGTCTTTGCCAGCGAAGTTGAATCACTGTCAGGCAGTATTGAACGTTTAAACTAGACTCGCTTATTGCATGGAATTTACATGCATATGAATAGAGATTGCAATCACATTGTGAGCGAATGTTTCGCACTCGACTGCATCGGAGTCCGTTTTCCAGTGCGGCACGTAACTTCGACATTAGTATAAAAGCAGGATACATCTACCTTTCATTATCAGTCGTTTATTATCGGTTGTCAATGTGTTTCAGTGTTAATTTTCTTAGTGAGTATGGCTGCTGCTACTAATACTATTGATTTTTTTAATACGATCGAGCCGAAAAATTTAGATTTTGTTCAATTACAAAAACTAAAAATTGGAAAAGCGTATTTAATTACAGACGCCGTACGTATGGCGACCAAGCATAGTCAAAGCATTCTATTAGATCTAGATCAGGACGAAAATTTGAAAAAAGTATTTTTACCGCAGCGGTACGAGATTTTGACAGATTCTCAAGTATTAGAATGAATACATAAAAAATTATTTGTCACCGAGCATGTAGGGAAAACCGTTAAACTGGAAATACATCCGTAAATCCGGTTATCGAGGAGAACCGTATATGTTTATTCTTTTATATATATATTTTATTACAATTCAAGTAAGTATAATTTGTCAGTAAACGCTATGATTGTATCTCATTCACCAAAAACATTGTTAGAGCTATGTGCTATATCAGTATGGGAACAACTGTTAATGGCTGATATTAATATAGATGATCTTCAATTACCTGTGTCTATTAAAAAACATTTAAGAAGAAATTTTAGAAACTATTCAGCAAAAGTGAGTTGCAATACTGTAGGATTTTATTATGATTGTATTGATTTCGAACATCTATTTTTCATTATCAGTTGTTTAGTTTCGGTACTGGTTTTAGTGTCAATAATCTTTTTTCAGTGTACGTTATGAATTCAGAAACATTATTTGAGCTATGTGCTCGATCAGTATGTGAACAAGTACTAATTACTAATAGTAATGTAGATGAACTTCATTTACCTGTTTCTATTCAAAAACATTTGAAAGCAAATTTTAAAAACTATTTGATGAAAGTGAAGTGTAATACTGAAGGATTTGATTATTTAAATATTGATTTTGAAAACATTACTTATTCAGATTTTTTTATGCTAATGAATCACCCGTTTGAAGTGCCTGCATTCGCATATGAGTACAACGATGTATTTACTCGACGCTTAACTTACAATGGTGTTGATTTGTGTAGGCACTGTTTTAGCTTATTTGTTGTGAATGATTCTGATTTCGATAGAAATAAACTAGAAATATCTACTCGTAGGGAAGTTGTAGATGGTGACATGTTACTATACACTATTTGGGATACCGATTATTTGTGCGGTAAACGTGTAGTATCCCCTTTATTTTCAATACAGGAATTTGCCGAGTTCTTACGCTATCGTCCAACAGACACAATTACTAATTTTATTGGAAATAGTTACGATTTCTATTGTGATCGTGACTTGTGTATAAATTATTTAAAGACAAAAATTAGACAATAATTTTATTCTATCTCTCCAAATTACAGTAAAAAATGAGTAACGATTCTGAGACACCGGACTTTGAACAAAACGCACAAGATATTTCCCTTGTGGAATTCCCTCTATCCAGGCCTTCTTCAGCCGTATCTCCTTCTACTTCTTCTTCATCTGTTGAGACCTTTGCGAATCAAAACCTTCCTTCAGCATCACCTTCTTCACCTTTTGAGACCGTTGCGAATCAAAACTTTCTTCAAAATCACGTTCTTCATGTGTTGAGACCACTGAGAGTTCTTCATGCGCATCTAGATCCGCTCAAAACGAATATATGTGTCGATTGATGCATTACCTACAGTGCTACGGACATGCAAACTATGTAAGCATCTAAAACATTTTTTCTCTACCTTAAAGTTTAATTTATAATATTAGTAACAACCGTATTTACTTTTTTCAGCTCAGAAATGATTATTCACCTCTGGCTCATCACCGTGGTAACGCTCAACCTTGTCAATATATTCATGGGATGCCGAACCGAGCTACAACGCTAGAGGTTTTGGAAAATTCATCGGCCTCTCTCAGCACGATTGTACAAGATTTAAAGGTAGCAGCGTCGTTTTCATACTACAGAACATGTGGCACGTTTGCGCTCCATGTTTTTAGAATGATGAGACAAGATTTGATAGACCTGACGGAAGACGGTATCTTCTGCTTACAACTATATGGCCGTCCGCCTTCCACCACTGGTGTAAGTATTTTCTTAATAAATACTATTTTTGTTGTTTAAGAGTATATAAATACTAATGTTGTGTGTTTTTTACAGCAACCAGAGTTGAATAATCCTCAACAGACACAGAGACCTTGCACTGTCTGCTTGATTAACGCAGTGAATATGGCTTTACTTCCCTGTGGACACGTGTTCTGCACGCAATGCGTTATCCAATTTAACAACAGATGCCCAATATGTAGAAGATGGATAGTGGACTACATCAGATTATATTTTTAAAACATATATTTGAATTGTAATAAATATAAGAATAAACATATATATATTTGAATTGTAATAAAATATAAGAATAAACATATATATCTTAACAGTTTTTTATTTTAATACCCTGATTAACACAAACTATCAAATATATAGGATATCATAGCCCAGATGGTACACAACGACTATTATGGCTTTGTGTTCTGTTGTTATTTTTTCAATTATAGTAAGTAAAACGACTATAAATACATAGTCAGAACACTACGAACATTCATTACGCATACAGAGCTCAAAGAATAAACAATGGAATCTATCAAACCTAAAGTAATTCGTTATTGCTGCGATCTCAAATGTTTTGTTTTGCCAAGAACTGCTGTCGACGGTATTGCGTGTAGAGTGTGTAATTATTTTAGCACTTGTCATTGCAAATGTAAGACCTCACAAAAACTATTCTGGAAAATCACGTTATACAGAACTCATTTCGAAGGATATACCTGCTGCGAAGACATATGCCATCGGTTTACCAAGGCTCAATTGTTTAATTGTCCGAAATGTTCACCTTGTTATTGTTCTACAAATAAACTGTGTACTTGTGTGTTGGAAAAATGTAAAAATAGAAACTCGTGGTCAGAGAAAACCAAGTGGTAAAGTGTAAAAGATTTGTATTTTCTGTTTGAATAAATAGAATGTGTTGAAACAAAAGACGTGATTGTTGATTATAATACTCTACCTAAGCTAACCATCCAAATTATTACTTTATACCAACATTTTTAAATCGTATAACTATATTTTTTTCCTGAGTATGAGATATCTGCGACTTTCAACATATTTGACTTGCGTTCCCTGCATAGTTCAGTTGGTCAGTGTACATAGTCCAGATGGTGCAACGTGCATTACATCATCTTGGTAGGTTGCCATGTTGCATTCCGTTTCCTGTACAGTTAGACGGCTATATAAAGCAAGCGCGATTTCTACTCCGTAGTTCAGACTCGCCATACACTTCTCTCTGGAACTTCAAGCTGACAACATCTACAGGCGCGCTATGGATATAATCGAGGAATTTGTTGGAGACGAGTTGCCTCGTCTATTTGCCGTAAGTAGATTTTAAGATTTTTACTAGTATATAGAAATCAGTTCGTGTGTATGGTTTTATCGAAAAATTTCTTCTTAAAGGAACTCAAATACGGAACTCCAAGAGTATATGACAAATAGAGGAATTTTTGATTTTTAAAATTTTGTATTAAAATTTGCATTAAAATTTTGTTTTTGAATGAATTGTTTTTATTTTGACTAAATCCTATAAATAATTTTTTGAGGTCAAGTTTAGGTGAGAATACGTTTGCTGTGAAACACAGACAGTGTAGAGTTATGACAAATTAAGTGTATAAGTTAATTATTCGAGGGCAGTGTAGAGTTATGACAAATTAAATGTATAAATTAATTATTCGAGATATCGCATTTCGGTATAAGTTTTTCGTTGTATTTTTGACATCATATCACAAGGTTAAGAGAAAATAATTTAATTTTGAAAATAAAAAAAATAAAGATGGAGGAAACAAAATGGCGGAGAAAAGATGGCGGAAACAAAATGGCGGAGAAAAGATGGCGGAAACAAAATGGCGGAGAAAAGATGGCGGGCGGAAACAGTGGCCGGCGTCGGCGCCTCAAGGACACCCTCAACGCCCATGTTACTCTCCTCAAGGTCAACACCTCACATACGTTAACTCTCCTGAAGGTCAACATCTCACATACGTTACACTGCTCAAAGGTCAAAGGTCAAGGTCAAGGTCAAGGTTGATCTCAAGGGGGGCAGACTCTACTTTCGTAGTCTGGAAAAAAATAAGAAAAAGTGTTTTATTATATCAAAATTTTGTTAATCCAATGTTTATATTTTTATGAGTGATAATGCATTTAATTTTAAAAATAGAAGGGTAAATAACTCTGAATACCTATTCCATTTATTTATTTTAAAATGCCGTGTTCATATCATAAGTGTTATAGATCATAGATAAAAAATGTTAACGACAAACGCACAACCTAAGCGATGATGACAGACAATTAATTGTTGGGTAACGTGATTCATTGAATGCACTGAGTAGAAATATATTTCAACTTTATTCTTAGTGAAAAATGTTGAATTGGTTCTTTATTTCCCAAAGCAATCAAACATGGCGATGTAGACACATAGCTGTGTCAGTATATACATTGTTAACTGTGGTCTCTAGGTAATAAGTTTATAAAATTGACATCTTGTGTTTACATCAGTTTACGACTACTGACGAAGAAATTATACTCCAAATACAAAGTCAGTGAAATTCCTGTTCTTGTCATGTTTAAAGTAAAAGACGATTTTCCTTTAAATTATCGATTTATTTCTAATTTAACTGATTTGGGATCAGGCTGGTGTCTTTGAGGTTTGTATTTAATCCACCTTCATTACTTTTTTTTTGTTCAAGATTTATTGTTTGTAACAATAGATACTAATTTCTACACATTGTTGTATATTTCTACAAGAGTATAAATAAATAAAGTCGTTTATAACAAATTAAATGTTAAACCTAAAGCACGTTCAAATCATGCCGAATGTATTCAGAATCATAAAAGAATATTTACTAATTTTAGTAAAGTGGTGTTTTTAATATTGTAAACAGAAACAAACTACAAGATTGAGAGGAGAAACTATTCTTTATAAAAATAAGAACACTTTGTTCGACTACAACTCAATACTTTGTTTAATTAAACTTTTGTAAAATAGTATGTTTTTCTTCACATTAAAGATATTGTCAAGGTTGCCTTTTCTCCGCTGAATTACAACATAAGAGACGAATATCCATTAGGCTTATGTCAGCTACCGCTTTATTTTACTTTATACATTTTAATTTTTGTTCTCCAAAAATGTATAAAGTAAATGTTGTTAATTTTAAAGAACGTTAACCAGCCACCAGGTCGATAATATATCGTTTTTTTTTAAATGTATTACATACAACATTATAATTTATTTTATAAATTTTAAAAGTTTCATTATTCTAAAACTTTAAACACAAATATAGGCTACGCTCGAAAATTATATTGGTGTCTGGTTATTTGAAAGAAATAATTACATATTTAAAAACAAAATAAACTACTATAAAAATTGCAATTTTGTATAAACAGACATTAATAAAGCTTATACGCCTTAATGAAATACAAGCAAAATATAATTCCGTTGCCCATTGAAATAATCAATATTTAACATGTCTGTGTCCATCTATCAAAATAACAGAAAACAGACCAACCGATGCATAGCCCGACATGGATGTAGTGATTGTCATTATCTCTGATCACATTTACTGATTTATTATGTTTTGATAAAATTAGTACATTGTTATTTTGACGCACAACATACACATCCCGTGAATATGTACGGAAAAGTCACAATACTGGTCACACAAGTTAATTTTAATAATTATTATGATGTACTGTATTTTTAGATTGTATTGTACATTGCTTATGCAGACAGATGAGATCAATTAATTCAATCGAGGTTTTTGTACTGTTGGTATTCAAGACAAATAATATAAAAAACCAACTAATAAAGACGTCGTATTTATAGTTGATTTACGTTTTATATTAAAAAGTTTAATAATAAGCTTCTTTTTCTAAAAATTTAAACATGAAACTGCATTTATTTAAACACAAATTTGCATCTCTTTTGCACATATAGGTTAAAAATATTAATTAATTCATAAAAATAAAAAGTTCTTAAAGAAGTCCTCAAATTCAGATTTTTATTGTTTATTGTGAAATTGTAAATAATTAATCTCTCCCACCTGTGTACAATAGTAAATTTGTTTAACTAAGTTTGATTCTGTACGAGATATTATATATAATATATTATATTAAGTTTTATGTTGAACAAAACATTCAGTATTTTTCAAAGAATCCTTAACCCAATTTTTGTTGTTTTTAACATATACTTTAAAAAATCTATATTCGAAATTAATTTAATTAAATTTAGGGTATGTTGATATTACATTAAGTTGAAATAATTTTACAATTTTCTGAATGTTTCGTTTATTGGTGAATTACATGTAATTAATTGCATATTATATAATAATTTTTGACTAATATTAGTTATACAGAAAACAAAAATAAACAACAAAAGCAAAAATAATTAAAATTACTAATTGAACATAAATGTATAAATTATATTTATATTTATATATTTTAAGGTTTATTTTAATGTATGGTGATTTCAACTTTTGAAGTTATATGAGCTTAAGCTTAGTTTTAAAATACTATAAAAGTTCTAAAATAATATTGACTTCCACCAGACCCTTTTAAATAGTAAAACATTGATGTGCAAGTGGGCTGACTCAAAATGGAAAACTATTTCAAAATAACTACAGTGTTTGAGTCAGAATATTTTCCATTATATTATCGGTATCTAGTAAGTTTCAAACAGAAGCACAGGTTCTACAGTATCATACAATCTGAGGTGACCATTCCTCAAAATTGGATTGCATTAAATATAACAAACTAATTACATAATTACCCTAACAACTAGCTCTAAATGAATACTTTAAACTTGTAACACCCTTTCTTTAAAACATTGATCATAATTTGTGAAACACATTTTAAAAATTGTATTTAAATTGAGAGCAACACTTTTATAATTATGCAATTTGAAGCTACAGAATGTATTCCTTTATAAAAAAGGCAAAACTTACTATTATTGATGCATAAACTAACATATGATTTCATTTGATTAATTTCTTAGCCTTTACGTTTTGGTCTTAAAAATTTAGAAGAAAATCTCACCTCCATACATACTCACATGTACCAATTTTTTTTCCATCTTCCACGTAATTCCTTATGATTGGTTGATTTAGATTTTTTTTTTGTTCTTATTGGATCTTGATATTTGCAGAAATTTTTATTTGAGTTGAATGCCTTAACCTTTAGCGTGGTAAAATTCAACACCTTATATGAGTTTTTACATCCTATTTAATGGCTAAGCTTGGTTGTTTGCTTAAATGTTTTATTTTAATGAATTAATTTGGTTTCATGTATTTGGGATATAAGTGTTAACTGACAAATGTGTATAGGGTAGTTTTAAAATAGTACCATCGATGTTTCTTTAATTTATTTAGATTATTTATCCTTTTTTGAAATTGAGGCTTATGAATATATTTGAGTTAAAGTTCATTGTGCATTGTTTATGTGTTGGAAGTTATATGGATTTGCTGAGTAAAATGTTCATTGAATTATGGAATTTTACTGACTGGGTGAAATGAACATGCAGTTAAGCAGTGTAATTGGATTCTGCTGAGATAGTAAAAGTGCAGATTGTATTGCAGTTTTTTTTTTGTAGGTTTCTGGTTTTGCTGTGAAACCAAAAATGAGGATTGTGTTATAGGATTACTTTGATAGTAAAGTTGTTGATATTTTGAATTGAAAGTTTTGTTTTGTCTGTGTATGGGTAAGGTGAATTCTTCCTTTACTGTTGAAAGGTTTATTGTCGCAAGATAAAACGTATCCGTAATCAATGTTTTCTTTCCATTTTAATGAAAGTGACTGTAGTTTCAAAACATTGTTGTTGTCGCAGTTAATTGGGTCATCAAAGACGTGTTCCTGGCATCCCATATCTCCCATGGAATGTTTGCTTTGCAATTTAGATTGTTTACCTGTACACAGATAATGGTTAAAATTAATTAATATAATGATCTTTAAAATGGTTCCAATATTTTTAATGGATCATATTATTTAGAGGTGTTATTTTACTGTGAAAAGTGTTACTTTTAAATATTGATCTCTACTGTATAATACTATCCAATTGATTAACGCTAGTACATATTAAAATATTTTTACAATCTTAAATCTAGTCAGATAACTATGGCTATATTTATTTACACATAAATAATAGTGATTGGTTTTATGGTACACCTGACATATATTATTTTGACCTTCTGTGATAAATTTGCGTATTCTGGAAATGTGTATGGGCTCGTTTTGTAGTTTCCGATATTTTAATATCTCCACTAGGTATTTTGGATTGTTTATTTGTTTGTTTTTTTTGTCACTGAATATGGGCCAGTGTATTACATATCAAATTTTGTTGGTGTTTTCCCATGAAATTAACATTTTATTAATACTTCGTCTCCATTTTGAAATTCGAAATCCATCCTCTTCTTGTCGTAAGTCATAATATAGTATTTGTTGGGCTTACTATGTAACAGAACCTAAAGATAAAAACAAATTCTAGACTGGAAAACTAGAACTGATAAGTGAAAATAACCGTTTAAAAACTAAAATAGCTATGTACAAAACTTGTATAAAGAAACACGAAACATAAACCCTTTAGAAGAAAATTTTAATGCCCAAGTGATGACAAAAAGGTCACAATGCCAAAATAACGGGATAACTTGCATTCGCTCGTCAGGAAAAAACTAGTTCTGTTAACTTTACTCATTCTGGTGTGTGTTTTGTCAAGTGTTTGCTATTGAAAACACATAGTTTTTTCCTTACGTGACTAGTTCCCCTAGCCTTTTCACAAACAGTTTATCACTGGCCAAATAGCAAACACCTTATAATGGTTTTAAGTTATTAAAGTACAAGGCATACGAGTCTGATAATAATTAAACATTTTCTGATAATTTCTGCAGTAGACAAAAACATTAAATAATAACTAAATACTAACTGTAATTCAAGCCTCAAAAACAGTGACTGTAAAACATAACGTTTGAAATGAATTACTGATTAACGTCCTTAGTAGAAAGATTAAAAATTACTGAATTTATTTTCCCAGTATCCAGGTAACTAATATATATAAAAAAGTACAATACCTTTTATTTTCCGTCAGTGAACCTCTTTTGTACAAATTTTGACTCGTTTCGAAATATTTATCTCATTCTCAAAAAATCCCTCATTTTTGACGCTTTTAGAGATATTTATCTGATAGTCAGAAAATCCCTTTCCCACAAGAAATGGATGCAAAGCCTCTATGATTGATAAGCTGCTCGCAAAACTCATCCATAAATCCAAAAGACTACTGAAAGAGAATGCTAAGTCTATCTTTCTTTCAACAGAATATGGCAGCATTATTCCCAAGATAATTATATACACCTTCAATAAATATCAATAGAACCATTCCTTTCCTCAACAATACCATTAAAAAACTACTCCAACCCCAAAAACATAAACAGTTAGAAGCCCAATCAGGTGTCTACACACTAACGTGATGGCTGTTACACGTTTTAAATACTCCAAATGGCAAGTTTTAAACACCTTCCAAAAAAGACTGTTTCTTGTAACAAATCCAACTATTCCCTTCATTTAATCGACGAAGACCAAGTTACTCGGATTTATGCAGCAATTTCACACCAATTTAAATTTGCAGTAAAGGCAAATTTATGAACAACAATGAAGAATTTTAAATCTACAATGCTTTTAAAATATTAAACTCAAATAATGAATACCGATTACGAGCAACTGACATTTTATTCAAACACCCTGTATAAGCAGCGATAACAATTTAAAATGCCTTTGGTATATTGTAGTTTTTTGTCAGCTGATTTATAACGGACAAATAGTCGATATCCGTGGTCATAATATCTACATACTGTGTTTTCGTAAATGTGTTGTGTTTTATGTGTTTATGTCTGTGTAATCAATGTTTTGATGACTTCATTGCATAAAGGGATTTTCTGAGGATAAGATAAATATCTCGAATGTTTTACAAAAGAGGTTCACTGACAAAAATAAAAGGTGTTGTACCGGTGCTATACTATATTTAAAAATTATTTGACGCTTTTGATTTCAAGAATTATTAGGGTGTTAAATTATAATTTAAAAATATAACAAGTTGTAAACAAAATGTAATTCAAAGTTGTTGCAGAAAATTCTTATTTCGTTTGCATAAAACATTTATCTCTAGGCGGCTAGGACCGGTGGAAGAATTCATTTCATAGTACGAGTACGCCAAGTTATTAACATGCGCACACAATCCAAATCCACATACGTTAGGCATAACATAACGGTAATACGGTAATGTTATTGACGGTAATACGTTAGGTAACGTATTAAACATAACTTACAATTTAGTTGTTTTTTTTTTTTTGTTCCTTGTTTTGTGGTTCGGGGTTTTTATTCAAATCAGTGTATAGTACATTTATGAAGACAATCAGTTGGCGTCTAACCTTGAATTTGATTAACGCGGTTGGCGATATAAACCTTAAGTTTATATGGTGGAGTAGTGACCCAAGCCAGTGTGACCATAGAGTCACGCCAAAATTTTATGATTTCGATAGAACACATAGTATATACAAATTTAATTCAATAGTTGATTAACTTGGCGAGCAAATAAGCAGTGCAAAGCTCTAATCTAGGAAGTTATAAGCTCTTGAGAGGGGTTACCTTAGATTTGGCTAAAAGTAGCTGTGTATTGACAATGTTGACTGAAGTAGTAGTCCTAATGTAAATGACGGCTGAATAACCTTTATCAGAATCATCGCAGAAGCCATGGATCTGGATATTCGTTGACTGATGAAGGTTGATGCAACGAGAAATAGAAATGTCTTCCAAGTGAGGCAACTCTGAACGAATTTTCTTCAAGCGGAATTGATGGTCTCTGAAATGGGTGAATCCCAATTAATCAAAACAGTTCAAAGGTGCTGCATGAGGCACTTAGCATAGAATGTCGTAGGCGACAGAAAACCACAAGAATCATATATTTGTGCTATGGTAGGCAAAATCGATCGCTTTGTAGGTGAATGATCCAGACTTGGTAGTTGGATGGTGAACGAGAACACGTCGTTTAAAGGTGTCCATTTCAAGCCAAGTATATTGAACAGGTTGATCTGGTTAGCGAAAATGAAGTGGTACTACCCCATGTGTCTGAGTGACATCAGCGAAAAGTTCGGAGCTGTTAGATGTCCACTTGCGGAGCTGAAACTGTCCTTTTGAAAGAAGTGCAATATTAGTTGATGCCGAAGTTCTAGCGCAGAAGGAATGTCCTTGCTTCCAGTGATGATGTCATCCACGTAAATGTGATTAAGCAAATCTTCAACAGTCAACGGAAAGTTGTGACCTTCATCTTGAATGAGTTGTGCAACATAAAGTACGGATTCTAACAGTATAAAAAATGTTTACGTTAACAGGTAAATCGAATTTTAATAATTGAAAATATTTGGGAATTATCACTGACCGACATGGAAAAGTTACTAAGCGAGGAAATTTTATATTTATAGCGCTGATTTAAATTTCGATTTCATAATGATATAACCATTTTATCACAAATCGGTGAATTGAAAAGTTTAGATCAATTCATTGGCTACAACTTTCCCGCTGGAAGTTTGTTGTAACCCAAAAATAAAATTTTTTCTCGGTTAGTAACTTTTCCATGTCAGTCTGTGATAATTCTCAAATATTTTCAACTATTAAAATTCGAAATACCTATTAAAATAAAAGTGTTTGATACTGTTAGAACCCGTACTTTATATATATTAAGAATATGTAAGTTTTATTTTACTAAAGCTTTTCCGTCGAGTTACAACAGCGAGTAAACGACAGCGCGCACGAGTCCGCTGCTAATCTTAGCAGTTATCAGCACAGTGACGTCAGAGTGAAACTGGCGGCACAGTGCCGAGATCAAAGAAACGGTTTAGCCCTTGTTATAGAGCCCTGGTTGCGCGTAAACGTAGAGTTGTAGTGATTTTCACAAGTGAGTTCTTCTTCAGAAGTTT
>JAGFPH010006630.1:14466-28396 GCA_018207615.1 Philaenus spumarius
TGACCGTTGAGGGTGTACATATTTAATTTTTTAGGAAAGGTGTTGACATTGCAGAAATGCCATTTAATAAAAAGGTAGAAGGCGTTAACTGTAACTCTATTTTATCTGCACATTGTTTTATGATGATTGTTGATTGGCTTGCGGAATAAAGAAAAGCAGTAAAGGTTTCGGTTTATTAACATGAGTTGAAAGATTATCTAATGCTGGGCATAGCAAGGTTGATTGACAATTAATTATTCAAAGACCCTGTATTCGAAAGAACTGATATAGATTCATTAAAAGTTCCACTGTGGACAGGAAGTCGAAAACCTCCTTCACTGTTACCCCAGAACATATGACGTTTACGTCAGCTGGAATTATTTTCACTAGCTGCATCAATCTTTCGATTAAAATGAAGTAAAGTATTATGTTTCTTTTGGCAAGTTTTAAATAACGATTTCGACATACAATTCAATGTGAGATGTGTACCAAAACAGTTTATGCACAATTGTAATGCTTTAATTTCCTTATATCTGTGATTAGGTGACAAGTTATTAAAATCAGGACATGACAATAATTTATGAGAATCTATTTTACAAATTAAACACAGATCAGTTCTAGAAGTTGAAGTATGAAATACAGATCTTGACATTTTCATTGGTGATTTACCTTTTGACAGGTGTGGTTGCAATGTCCTTTCTGACAAGAGGTTTAAATTAACAAATGGCTTGTTTATTGTATATAATGGTAAAGCAACTTCTAAATGTGCACACTCGATATTTAAGAAGTTAATTAATTCTTGAATTGTGAACAACCAACGAACTGTTTTGCGTGAGCCTTCAAAGCGTTGACGTCATCAAGTTTTCTTAATAAAGAGATAGCAAGAGTAAATTAATTTGGAATGTCATAACCTAATACGGTTAAAGCTTGTAAGTTCCCATGAAAGATGTCTATGCACTGACGTTTTTCTGGTAATGAATGTTGCTTCTTTGAAGGCATGTCAATAATATTTGATATATGAAAATAAATCATATATATATATATGCGAATATTCTGATATCTATCGTAATATGCATCCCAAACAATGTTATAATTTTCGGGAATAATAGGTAAATTATGAATTATATTCAAAAGTTCACCAGATAAGCATGAAATCAAATATGAAAATTTCTGAACAGCAGTTAAAGATTGATTTTGATACATACTATTATCAAACATATATATAGTAAAAGGTCATGTTTGATTTAAACTGCCAATAAATTAAAAAAAAAAATTGTTTAAGTAAGTTGACAAAAACATTAACTGTATACGTTTTGTGGTCTATGTACTATTTAAACTAATAGGTTCTTCCCCTGTTGGGAATAATTTTTTAAGAATAGAATTTATTTCTACAAGTATGTCTGATATTTCATCTTGTAATTTACAAGCTTCTGTTTGATCAAATCCGTTCATATCTTCATCACCAGTCAAATAATAAAATTTATCAAACACACTTGATATTGATTGTGCCTCTTCATTAAATGCAATAAGTTTATTTTTTAGACCTAAATTTAAACCATCAGTTCCAGATTCACAAATTGTTTGTACAGTATATGTGATAAAATCTTAATAAGATTTCTTTGTACCAGTAGATTGCCTTACAAAAGTTGCAAAACTCATTTTGATAGGTTAAATATATTCACTATATTTAGGATTTTATTTTTTTGAAAAAATATCACAATTGTATAAATAATATTCTAAATTAATAATAAGAGTTGCCTTATTACATTACCAATTAATAATGAAATAAAACGATGACAATCACAATCCAATAAAACCACCACAACAAATTAAATATTCAACTTGTAGGTTATACGAATGCAGGTTATGAATAACGTTGTTGTTGTTTTGACAGCTGTCACTTAACTTTACAACTATCCCACTAGGGGTGATTGTTGAATGCGCGCTTTGCTAATATTAATCATAATTTCAGTTGAGGGAGAGTTGTATGACAAGTAATTCAGGTATGCGTAAGATTGACTGCGCAGTAGACTCAAAGTCTTGCCGAAACTACAATCGGCGGAATTTGATAAAAACTGAAATATCCCAAATTATAATAAATTAAACAAAATAATTCCAAAACTAGATTCAATAAATCCTACCTTTCGAGGGACCAAAATATAGAATTTATGTAGTTTGTGAGTATTATCAAGATTTTTCATAATTATTTGTGACATATTAATACCTAAATATAAAGTTGATTTTCTTCTGTATAACGAATGCTGTGGATTTCGCATGTTATTTGATGCTAGAAACAAACCTCGTGTTAAGTAGCAATAAAATCTAACAAAGTGACAAAGTACTTATTAAAAATAGAAATGCAAAGGAAACGGAAACTGTTTCAAAAATGCATGGCATAAATAACATCTAGGTGTATAATATTAGGTTAGTATAATATAATAATATAATTCAGAAAATAGATATCATCAAGATTTTCTGGTACGAGATTATTTTTAATATTTAATTAATATTTTAGCCACCATCAAGCAGCCTTCACAAACATTTTGTCCGAGCTCTATATTACAAGTCGTCGAACTCAAGTAGGATCATTTGAGTATCAAAATGAGATTTCGCGGTATAAATCTAAGTTTTATAATTCTTTCTTTAGTTGCACTTTATGCCATATGCAGTGGCAAGAGACCTTTTGCGGTAAGTATTTGTATATAATATACTATTTGTAAAGTGTTTCTAAACAAATCAAATATAAGTTAATTTAGAAACATAGTCTAAAACATAGAAAACTTGTACCACAGGGGATACCATATTATATGACTGTTTGAGTGTAACTTTACATCTACTTTAATACGAAAAACTTGTTTAATAAAGCATTTGCAATTACTTGCATAAATTATTTACTTTAAAATATGTTATTGTTAAATTACTTAACTCGTTATTGTGTGGTTTTTGATAAGTTTATTTCATAAAATAAATCCATTAGCAACAAATTAAAATGACTAAATAACTACTTTCAAATAAGATGTGTTTTACTTAACTTTATATTTATAATTTTATTTTTAGAATATTAAATTATGAAATGAAGTTAATATAACAATTTGTATTCGTTTACTTCACTACACCTGATGATCTTGTGCCCAAGGTTTAACGACCAATGTACATTTTGTATAAAAACAAAAATGTATAGAATAAAATATATTTGTTATATCATTTAAATGTAATTAACTCCACTATATTTTACATGTATTTCCTACAATCATTTCATAAGCTACATTTTAAATTGTAGATGCTTAGTACTAATCATAATGTTATACGTTTAAAATTTGCAGGGACCTTTTGATGTGGTCTTCAAAAGGTTGTATAAATGCGACAACGCTAGTGATGAATATTTTACCTACAATACTAAATTTTATAAGATTAACAGGACTCATAACGCTTATAGAACCAACATGACATCGCCAGGCCTGAAGGATACAATGCATGTAAGTTACTGCTTATTAAAGTTTAAGAACGTTTTTATTTTTTATGTTAAAACATAAAAATACAAAAGAATGCTATTTTAATACTCTTGTTCTTTTATCAGTGTACTTTTGTATTTTATGTCTTATCGTTTGGTTTGTTTCTGTTAATGATCTGTTTATTTGATTCAGTTATTCCAATTAAATGTGAATTATTATAAATTAAACGGTTTAATCTTCTATGGATTTTAGATTCTTTGTATATTTCTGTAGATTTAGTATTGGATTTTATATCTATGTTATAGGGCAAAGTTTAATAAAAATTATTCTCTAATGTAAAGCACTACAATTTATTAAAAAACACACTTACTGATGTACATTACTACTATCAGTTAGAGTTTATCGTAGAAATATCTTTCCATTACAAAGATGTTTTTCGTCCTAAAGTTCTAGCTTAATGGAATAAGCAGATTTGTGTCATTCCATTAAATAATATTTTCTTAAATAAATATAATCATAAAATAGTACAGCCGTCAGTACACTTGATTGCTCTCTACGGTTTAAGGTAAAAACACTTATTGTAAGCAAAATAAATCGTAATCGATAGCTATTTCTAAAATTTCTTCTTAATATATGTTTATTATATTTATATACAAAAGCACATCTTTACATAATTTGTGTCTGTTTTAATTTTTTTTTTTTTATAATTTGTCGAGATTCATTCTTCTCATTTACGTTTCAATTTGTATCCGTTTGTTTGTATGCTTGATTACAACTTGTTTATGTTTTAATATTGGTCATAAGTACTTTGTGTGACTTTCGTAACTTTATTTTGTATTTATTTTGACTATAGATCAGTTTTTGTGTCATATTTTCGTTTAGCTTTGGATTTAATGAATTATTATGATAGGAAAATATTATTTAGTTTACGACTGAACATATTTGTGCTAGTGTCGGTATATTATGCGTTAGAGGAGTTTTTATACTTTCTAATAAATCAACAAAAGAACAAATATAAATTTTAAGATCTTTTAATTTGGTGATTATATTTTAACATTTTGAACTGCCCTCTATACCGAACCATTGGATTCTGGAAAACTGCTGATTAAATTACATCAT
Organism: Philaenus spumarius; assembly: GCA_018207615.1. Taxonomy (NCBI): domain Eukaryota; kingdom Metazoa; phylum Arthropoda; class Insecta; order Hemiptera; family Aphrophoridae; genus Philaenus; species Philaenus spumarius. The sequence goes on from JAGFPH010006630.1 coordinate 19,017, forward strand.
GATAAAATTACAAGTAAATGGAAAATTAATTTATAGATTTACTTATGAAATATAGAATATGACTTAATTTTTTTTATACCAACCAATGACTTATAATCAATCTCGATATTAAAATGTGTATCAAACATATATTGACGGAATATTTCACATCAAAAGTCAGTGGAAAACATTTCTTTTTAATCTGAGAAAAGCTCTTGTGTGTTTCACTTAACGATTTTCTTGCATAAGCCACAGGTAAACTACTTTGTAATGACTCATCACCCATGTCTCTTTGAGAACCATAAAATGTTAATACAATCAGTACATTTACACCAAAGAACTATAATACATTTAAAAAGAATTTGAATACATTGGTTATTAACGTAAGAAAAGTGTATGTGACATTTATCTTTATTCTCCTAGATACAGGTTATGGCTGTAATTTAGTTTTTGACCTTAAGCCAATTTAAGAAATATTTTAACCTAAATAATCAATTTCTTTGATAACTATTTCAGATTTATCTGGGTGTCTGAAATGTTTTGACTTCACATTTTATATAAAACTAATTGAGTATTTTATCATTTTTCTCTCTGTTATGTCACACACTCTAATACCTTAACAATTATATCTTCTAAATGGAGAGTTAAATGTTCATAAATGAGAAGCTTTGTTAGTTAACTTTATATGCCAAGATGCATTCTTAAAATCTTACATAATTTCAGAATTATTTATCACTTACTATTGCATTAGAAATTTCTTCAAAAAATAAAATTTCAAAATATGGACCCATAATTGCTTTACTGTAATCTAAGATCAAACGTATTTATTTGTTATTCTTATATAAAAAAGAACTAACTCATTCTGTTTTATAACTTAACTTCATTATCCTTTTTTATATTTCTAAATGTTTGATATCTTAACTTTAGGTATAAACTTTTCTAGTCACTTTTCAGGTACTGTACCATGTATTTTTGCTGTTACATTGATTTTATATTAATATCATAAATTTATCGTTTTATCCACCTTTTTTCATCAAAATAAGTCATCACAATAATTAAAATATGTTTGATAGCTACATTAATCATCGGATTAACACTATGCTTACATTTATTTACGTTTTAATTTTGTCTTAAATTATCTACTATTTTTATTATGTTAAGTTTTACTGAATCAGTTAACAATAAATACATGGCACCTCTGAGTCTACTACATAAAATTCAAGGCATTTAATTTCCTTTATATGTGACATTTAATAAACATTTACCTGTTGTTTAGGGGTATGATGTTAGTTTAGTGTCTGTTTAGAACAACTGCTACTTTAGAATGACGATAATTAAACATAGTTTTATTTCAACACCTGAATCTATTTTGAACGAAACTACTTCTATTTCAAAAGTAATTTGCTTCATATTGTTTGCAAAATTTTTGTTCAGACCAAAATTTGCTAATAGTTAAAATAAACGGGAAATCTATAAACACATTGACTTGTCGATATCCACATTTACTACACTTACCACCAGATTTAATTGACCTATAGTTTGAAGGTTAGGTTATATTGTTTTGACGTGTAGGCCATTTTGTCCACATTTTCCAGGTTGAAATGATTGAATGGTTCTATCAGATAATTTTGGTCTTGAACTTCGTTGATGATTCGACACCAAATATAAAAATATATCTAGAACTAAAAATCTTGTGAATGATTTCTTTTGTGCCTAAAAAAATTGTCTCTTAATATTTTAATGTTTTCTCGGATGTTTTTCACACGTTTAATACTTGATTTAAATTAAAGTATGTTTTATTAAAAACTGATCTTATAGGGTTCTGAATCTAATCCCTAAAGTTAATTTAATTTTAATATTATGTTCTCACAAAATCCCATTATAACATCCATTAAGTGGGAGTTTTCGCTTAACATTTTTATGTCAGTTAGATTAAAAAATACGTGGATAGAATCAGGAATAGTAAGCCCTAATTATTGATGGATTAATACTGTTGAAGCCTACCATGTGACGTCACTGTATTGACAGCCTGACAGCCGGTAAATGTATGTAGAATTTTGAATACTTATAAAATAAACGGTACCAGAAACTGGCACATACGTTCTCACAAATATAATTAAATTATTAACAGATTCACTGTGACTTCATAATTGTATTCAAGTAGGAGAGAGGACACATTAAACTAGTATAGTAACTAATAATTATTATTATTATTAGCTAGAGAGAAAACTATTCGATCGATTTCCAACAAATTTGCTCCAAACATGTCAATTAGGCCTGTATAGATGCACTAAAAATTTTTTGAAAAACAACCCCCTTTTTGGTCAAAAAACCCCCAAAAATCAGTTATTACTATTATTATTATTATTAGCTAAACGATAATTTTTAGAAAGATGCTGTTTTTTTAATATGGTAGTGTACATTAAGGGCTACAACTGAGCTGAATTTTAATAAAATCGTTAAAGCAGTTAAAAAAAATAATAACTTATTTTTTATTGGTTTTTGGTCAAAAGGGGAGTTGTTTTTCAAAAAATTTCAAATCCTTTTTTAGTGCATCTATACAGGTCTAATTGGCATGTTTAGTGCAAATTTGTTCGAAATCGATTGAATAGTTTTCTCTCTAGCTTTGTATACATACAGCCAGACATATAGGCAAATAGACATACAGACAGACATTTTTTTAAAACCACTTTTTTGGACTTTTGGTTCCCAAAACGGATAATTCCACAAAAATCTCAACATCGATTTTGTTTGCGATCACTATGTTTTCTCTTTACTATAGTATCGTTAAAAAGTAAAATGATCATTAAAATCTACTATAGTTAAAATCTTAAAAATAATCTTTTATAACATAGTGTAGCTTAATACCTTTACTTGTAATTTACAGGTTATATGTTTATGTAATTATAAAACATCCCTTTTAAACTTTAAAATTTAAAACCCTTTTAACACTAAAATTATTTTACATGGATGGGAGCTTATTTGGTATCGTAGGTACAAATCTTGATATTGAAGTTGTTTTGCGATTTTTCATTATCTGTTTGGCTTTAGGCACAAGGACTCAGTAAGCCTTTTATAATTGTTAATCATACATTGTCAAGCAAGTCATATGTTTGTAATAGTTATTACAATACTTTAAATTGTATGATATCTGTATTTCTGTCCCCTACTTTTCTTGAATGCACATTAAACTATATGAAAATGTATTTAATAAATTTGTATATTTTTCCATTGCTTTATTTTAGGCGACGATTGATTTCAGCGTTTATGGAAATGGAGGATGGCAGGACAATTTGTTTCATTTCCGAATAAACAGAGCTTGTAGTGACTTGAATGCCCTGTACCCAGATATTTTGGAGTCTATATTTAAAGCAGCAGGGAAAACCTTTAGAGGCTGTCCAACAAACGTAAGACATTTTACGTTATCTACTATTTCCTTATTCATTTCCTATATTCCTATATTTAATTGTACCTTTAATAATTTAATACTTTGAATTTATTTTAGTTCCCGTTTTTATATTTGTTTTACTGTAACTCAAACTTATTAACTTAAAATATACTTATAATAACACTAATCATGAAATCAGTTTATGTACTTTAAGGCTCGAGTTAAACTTATTACCATAATTTAATATTAAATATTTAAAAATATAATCATTAATTCCTTATGTTAACCTTCTTAAACTAAATGAGTTTTTTTTCTAAACAAAAAAATATAATATTTAAGGTTGAGCTGTAAAATTTATTAATTACGTATTTGATAAACCATTGTCAAAGATTATGTTATTGCACTAGCATTCTTACACGATATCTGTTTAATAAACTAAACGATTTCAGATTAAAGAATTAAAGAAAGTGTTGCGTACATTTTTCTAAGATGTTAGTAATCAAATTTTGTTAAATATAAATTATTATTTTAAAGATGTTTTCTTCGTTGATAAAAAAATATAACGGTACTCTTTTCTTGAGGCCACGTCTGGATTATTGGATGATTCTATATAGTCCAATGACTGTACCTGGAAAATTAAAATGATTAAATGACAAAAAATACAGTTTTAAAATAATTATATAAAATTAAAAATTTTATAATAGCTATTTCTTGGAAACATTATGACGTTGGACATTTCAAAAATTCATCATATGACTACTATATTATAAATGTATTTAATAATAAAAGTACAAAGGAGTATAATAATGTTAAATATTTAGTATTTTTTGTTTTGTTTTACCTTTTACCCCATCACATTATGTATTTATTATTTTATACTAATGTGTATGGTTATTTTACAGGACACATTTTTCGAAATAAAGAACTGGATCTATCCTTTTAAACCTAACGTGCCTATATTCCCCTACGGGAGGTACAAAACCGTTGTTAATGTTTACGAGAAGGAGAAGTTGTTGACGTGTTTCGTAATGGAATTGGATTTCATACCGGAAGTAAACCCCACACCACGCAAGAAAGGCAATCAAAGGAAACACTAATCAAAGTTTATAGTTTATTTAGATTTGTACTCAATTTGATCCAATTTTGATATAAGTGGAGTATCAAAATACCGATGCTGAGAAATAAACATATAATTTATCTACTTATTAATAATTTATTTACATTATTTTTTAAGTTTAAATCAAATTTTCCCAAAACCTAGGGTCACTCTCACCCACACTAATACTAATAACTTAAATCAAATAACTTCAGCAGTGTCATCAGTTGTAGATTTAGTAGTACTTTGGCGGTAAACAAACGTTATAAACTGAATGTTAGTTTGACTAAACTGTTTAGAAACTTGATGAAATTTTCTAAAACAAATTTCTTCAGCTGGTGCTATGTTTTTAGATTCTAAACATTACATGTTGGTAGGACTTCATGCTTAAAAAAAAAATAGTGCTATTGTCTTATAGCCTAATCAAAAAAGTTGGCGCTTGGGAAAGTTAATTCGCCTACTAATTGTGTAGTTTTGTTGTTTGTTCTATATACTTGTTTTAAATTGTACAAATTTTTACACATTAATGGTCCAGCAAAATCAATTCCTGATAGGCCGAAAGATCTCGAAGAATTACACCTATTTGATGGAATATCACCCATTAGAGGAAGGGGGAATCGAAGGTTTCGCCTTAAACCATGTAATACATTTTAAAATGCAAGATCGGATTGCCTTTCTTGCGGACAAGTTATTGGCCATTGTAACATGATTTTGATGTAATTTGGAAAGTTGATGATACAAATAAATTAAATGCAGACTTCCTTAGACATCAATGACGTGCGGCACTTTTGCTTATAGCAGTGTTAAGTTGTAATAATTCATTTACAGACAATATTATATAACCTGAAAGAATGTATGTAAAATATTTCTACTATTTGCTTCTTTTATTTCTTAGATGCACTGAACCCATTCTGTTGCCTACCTAAATCATGACCTAATCAGAATTGTTGTAGGCAGATAAATTTAAACAAAATGTCATATGTCCAACTTGCCTTCCTATGATTGTACGTTTAATTACAGTGACTGTACCTTTTAATAAAAAACTGCCTACACAAAAACTATTTTAAAATATTTTACTATATTATGTTACTAATATCAATGACATATTATTGTACAGTGGGAAGTAATTATTATGCCAATGACATTTTCAATGATGTAGTAATTCAATCTCAAACATTTATAATTATGAAAGTTTCAGTATTTATCAAAACAACTCTTAAGTGGTACTTTATGAGTAACTACCAATTCTATATGTAAAACGAACCTAAAGTAAAGGAAGTTTAAATCCTTCTAAATTATATGTAAACATTAAATCAACTTGGTTAATAGAACTCTAATCGTTCACAATACATACGATATCTCAATTATAAACTTTAAATGTAAATAATTGAATCTCTCCTACATGCCTTAAACAAAACATTAGTTTATTATATCATAAAATGCATACTTCTCCAATGCTGCTACAATAGTGTCTTAATTTCTAAGATATGGTTATTGGTTTTAGAGTAAAAACCTGATACTAATCAACAACAGTTGAATTCAACAACTACTAGAAGAGATACTACACATTTAGAATAACCAATTAGAATTTATTATTCCCTGACCTGCTTATATATATCCAACAAAACTCCAAAATCTTCACCATGTTGTTAAATAACCCAAGTAATAAAAAAACAAAAAAATATTTTGCATTCTGGCATGTTGCTTCCTCTTAATGTATCAATTATATTTTATAATAACAATGCTAAATACTGCAATTGTTGTGTCATAATGTTTGTATGTTTAAAATAATTTATTTTTTACTAATAAGTACCAGTTGTTTGAATATTTAAATAACGTAGTACACTTTAAATTGTATTGTGTTTAAATAATAAATATATTAACTTTTATAGTTTTTGCCTTAATGATTATGCTTACACCCTAAAAAATTACGAATCTTAAAAGTTTCAACATGCATAGTATGTTAAATTAATAGTCAATAATCGTTCAAATATTAAATTACTTTTCACAGTACTGGTAATTTTAATTTTAATAATAAAATACCTATCAAACCTTTGATCGTACAATTTGGCACAATAAAGTCTTATCTTGATGTTGACATGTAAAGAAAATTATTTGATATTACGCAATACAAAGTTACACGATTTATTGTTGGTATCGTTGTCATTACACAATTTACTATTTATTTTGCAGGGGTTTTTTTTTATCGAAAATCTTACAGATAAAATTTGGAGAATTGTATCTATATAGTAGCTATTTGCAGTTTTAATAAGCTGTGTTTCCATTTTAAGGAATGTTAAACGTCCGTTAGAGTGTTTACAACGTAGTCATGAAATCAATACATTTAATTTCCAACACTAAAAAGGCAATGACAAATAACGACTTTTACAAAATACATTATTTCCATTTGTTTACTTAGAATATACCTCGTTTAAACACCAGGAAAATAAATACATTTGAGATTAAGTTAAGTGCATTTTGGAAACATGGAATCCCATTAGATTAGATTAACTGAATAGATCAGGCATGAAAACATTTATATTAAAATTTCTTTCACGAAAGGAAATGTGTTTATGAAAACACAATATTAGACAAAATCAGTATTCATCAATGTTAACACAACGTGTTAATAAGATTTATTTATATCCAACTTATATTAACATTATTGAGTCACCTTATAAGAGAAGTACAACAAATTAAAATGGTACATAGTTTGACAATGACATTTTAAAACTTTTTGCTAAAAACGTTTTAAAAAATAATTATAAAATTCGACATTATTTTTATTCTTAGTCTAATTCTAAAAAATGTGCTATCAAAATGGGTTATTAAAGCAGCTTTAACCCTTTCAGTGCACTAAAGGTATAAAGGTCTAAAGATATATATAAAGCATTTTGTCCATTGTGTACTTGCAATATTACAATGTTGAATTATATTTATTACGAATATACGAGTATACGCTCGATATTTCACTGTATGATATCTTTTCATGCTTATTAACTTATTTGAATTATTCTCTAAGTTATCAAAGGTAAATCAACAGAGGTTTCTTTTGTAAGCAAAATTTATGAAAGATTAAATGCTGATCATAAAACAAGTGACATGTTTAACCATTTTAGGAAAGCTTTAGATTCTGTAACCCACACAATATTATTCGAAGAATATATTATGTAGTTAGTGTATGGGTGTAGGAGACATGTTTTTGGGATGACTTTGTTTAGTCTCTATACTGTTGTAAACTTATTTAAGAGTAGTAGTACCCCAGTGGTCAGTACTAACAGAATGTGTGTATTTATAATTTGTATTAATGTGTTAGTAAATCAAAGATTTTCTACTACACCAATGAATCGCGGACGATATTGCTGTATTTTATTTCTACAAAAAAATGTGTTTATAACCAATAATTATGAAACCTGTTTAGTTAAATGCAGTTTAAAAAAAAAATTAAACGCCAGAAAATTAAAAAAAAAATAATTTCATGTAATTCGACCCTAAAGGCTTCGGCTACAAAATTCCTTTAGTATAATATAACATAATTATAATTTTAAAGCTATGGATAATAATTATTGTAAATAAATTGCTGTAGAAAAGTTAAACATTTTTAGAACTTCAGGATTATAATAAATTATTGTGAATACGTTGCTGTAGAAAAGTTAAACATTTTAAGTACTTCAGTAAAGTTGTAGATGGCAAAGATGTCAGGGAAAAGCATACATTACATCTGCGTTTTCAGTTTCGATATAATGTTAAAAATATATATTAAAAACAGTCTTTACTATCGAACTCTTTACTATAACGAAAACAATTTCCACCGCTACATAAATCCTTTTACAAATTAGTAGCATAAATCCTCGGTTAAAGGGCACTTTGTTTTAAGAATCATAAATGTAAAACTATTAATAAAAACAATTTTAGGAAAACATTTTTTATGCAAGCGTTTTTGTTGTTTATTTTTCAAATTATTTTAATTTGTTGCCTATTAGTATAAACGAGTAATATTAGTGCAAATTTTTAAAGGGAACTCAAATATTGCTGCTAATAAAAATTATATTTTGAGGTGTGTACTTGAACCGAACATATAAAATTGGCCATTGAAAATTAGTATTTGATTATGTTACTTATTTGTTTATTTTTTCTATCCTCTTATTTTAAATTTGATCAAACTACGCTTGCTAAGCTAACACTTAGCTTTATGTTAATATATTAATTGAATAAATACCTGATTGCAATTGAATTATTTACTCTTAAGTAAGATTTCAATTATTTAAATAATAAGAGATATTTAGATGCATACTCTATATTTTTTTAATTATGTTTACAATAAATAATGATGACATTTTCTTACTTCAAAGCCTGATATTTGGTGAAACTACGTTCGAGATTCTCTGTGAATGTTTACTAATAAAATTTACAACGCATTTTAAGTGATCTGTGTCTATTTTAGTTTTTTAGTTTTTTTTTAAATTAAGAGTCACTTAAGTGTTATTATATAAGATATCCGAGTTCTGAGTTGAGTAAATAAATAATTATATATCAATCTATTACGTATTGAAATATGTTTACAAAATTCCAAATAGGGGTGGGATACAACTGAGAGTAAATATAATTACTGGATGATAATGTCATCGTTTAAAAGCTCCAAGTCAATAGTTTTTATATTTTTAACTTGCTTAAATTCTATTTAATTGGAGTTGTATTGACTTGACATGATCTTTATAGTCTTTATTAGTCCAATTATAGTTTAATATTATTAATAAGTAATATAGTCAATGCTTTTCTACTTCCAGATTAACAAACTAAAATCCAGCAAATATAAATTAACGGTTAATATTAATAAAATATATTGTTTCATGGTATGAAATGTTATATAATAAATTTGTTTCAAAATGCATCTTGTTTGTTATTGAATGTCGTAAA
>JAGFPH010006630.1:51301-76236 GCA_018207615.1 Philaenus spumarius
AAATATTTTTGGAAATTACCTAGTTAGAACTAGTGACTACATAGTTTGTGTATTGCATTTTTTTGTACTGCGATTAATAAAATGTTTATATTTTTTTCAAAAATCTATACTGGTTTTAGTAAAACTGACTATCCAATTACGTTTTTTAATATTGACAATATTAACGGAATCAGCATAATATTTCCAACAGAAGAAGATAAAAGTAATAATAATTTAAATTGGAAAAGTAATTACTAAATTTAATATTAGTAATTATAATACAAATTATTAAAAACGCAATGAAAAATATCTTGAAATTTGTTCCAACTACAAAATGAAGAGTTTGTAAACAATAAATATATTCGTATTCAAATCTCCATATTTAATCATTTATCACAGTTGCAAATAAACTGAAATAAAAAAAACCCTACTCTACAATTAATTCACAAGTAAAAACATAATGTTAAACTAAATAATCCCAACAAACACAAATAAATATAAATTGTTGATTAAATACAGGGTTATTTTAAAGAAGTGTTTTTAAAGAAGTTGTTTAAAAAAAGTTGTAACGAATTTGAAATAGAATATATACATCTTAGTATTGAAATGTATAACTCTGATTACATCAAAACAAATAATAATACAGCACAGTTCCTTCTCATTTATCCACCTGGGAAATCTACAGCACTACAACAGATTTGAATCTTCTCAAAAGCTTTGAGTTTTTTAATTGCATTGTATTAACTTTTGAAGTGAAAAGACACTTTATTTTCAATTAAAGTCTAATTTGAATCTATTCTTCAATTATTTGTTTCTAAAGCAGATTGACCAAATGAAAAACAACGAATAAAATGAATTACGAGTACTTATCAAATATAATAACTAAACCATATAGTACGCAGAAAATAAATACATTTGTATTATTATTATATTTATTTTAGTCCCAACTGGTGCTCTACTCAAAACTATGCCAATATAACAAGGCTAACTTTCTGTATAAATATCCTCAGAAATTGTATAGTGTCTAAAGACTATTGTTTAAATAACGAATTAATTATTATATTGATGAGGACATTTGCGTCCTAAGCAATTTCTTGATTTAGAAATGATGTTATTAAATATTAATTGTTATTTTCTAACATAATATATATAAATTAACAAGTACATTTAAATAAATGTCCAGTAGATAAAGGCAACGTTATAGAATGCAATTAAAGAAGGCAACTTAAATTATTAGTAGATCATGGGTTTAAAATATGCTAACAACCGATACTGATAATTCTAATGCAGCTTTAGGTAATTAGTGATTATATTATTGTGATGTACACATAAATAAAATATTTTTATAACTTTATTCATGAATATTATACATGCATATTCAAAAGTCAATGAGTGATCGAGTAAATATATGCACGTAACACTGGCAGTCTTGACTTGTTAACTCGTGCAAAAAATAACACATTTAAATTGTGAAAAACAAAACCAAAATAAATATAAATAAAACCTAAACAGAAAAAATTAAAAGAGCTGAATAACACCAGAGGAATAATACAAAAACGTGGATTACCTAAAGTTTTATAGAAATATAGGTTCTGTATATTATATAATATATATCTTCTAGAATGAGATAGGGCAATGAATTCCGAAATTACATCTAACATAAAATATCTTACGTTTGTCCAACCTCTTAAGTTGTATCCTGGCGCTTTAAATATAGTCGTCAATATATTTGGGAACATTTTTGGAAGGTCAGTACAAGCTCTGTTTGGTCGGTAATGAAACAAAAAATTGTCCTGCCATCCTCCATTTCAATAAACGATGAAATCAATTGTTTCCAGAAACAAAGCAATGGGAAAAATAAAAAAAAATATTATGTAGCCTACATATTTATTGATATTAATTCAATATATAACCAAGTGTTGGTTTTAGTCCTCTTAAAAAAACGTATAACTCAAATAACTTCATCTCCTTGGAATGAAATTAGACTAAAGCCAGACAGGCATGTAGTGAAATAAAATAAACAAATTTCAATATCAAAGTTTGTTTACTACTATAACGCGAACCTAGCCCTATTAAATACTGCAAAGTTTTCTTTACAATATGACATATACTACCACCACTTCCAAATAATTGTGGCATTTGTCACTATGATTTATTATTATACAACATATATGAATTATTATAAGCAACAATAGCAAGCTACAACTAAGTAGCAAAGTTTCTAAGTATGTTCATTATAATTTACCTAAACGCCAATTTTTAATAAAATGTTTCTTGTGTGTTACAATTACATACTCTTTTCATCTTTAGGCATATTCCCAATTATTTTCGTAACAGTGACGTATTTATTCACAGATCGCTTAGTACCAAGCAAACAATTCCGTTTTAAAAAACTTTATGTTAATTAAATAGAATTATTCGTAAGTGTTTAAAATGTAATTATCTTTATAAATTGGTCGTTTAATTCATTTATCAGTTGTCAAGGCACGTTGTGGTTCTACAGTTTTCAACAACAATCCATCCAATCTAGTAATTGTTGTTTGATAATCCCGTGAGTTGTTTACTCCTCATCTTTTGTCAGTCTAACTGCCTAAACAGTCTAACATGGTAAGCTAAACAACTCTCTTAATTGATGTGAATTGGGCTTGGGCTATAATTTAATAGAAATTAAGACCAGTATAAGATGCCGTTTTGAAAATATTTTAGTGGCAACTACACCACTAAAAGTATGATTAAGGAGGACAGTTTCATATATTGAAATTAAAATGTATCATACAAAGTTGTATGACAATGTACAAAGGTCAACAGATAAAGGTGATGTACCTGATTTAGATTACATAATTTACTGCAACTTTATTTAAGTTCTCCGGCATCAGAACCCGGAACAACTCATAATTATTCAATAAGTCTACGCCTTCTATCAATCAAAGACATAACTAAATTAACATATTTATTAAAAATGTAATACAATCTCGTAAAAGAAAATCTTGATATTACCTATTTCAACCTTAAATTACGCATCTAGCTATATATTAAGGCCATGAATTATTTTTGAAACTGCAACAGCTTTATTTACATTGTTATTTTTATTTATTGTTTTGCGAGTTATTACGTGGTTTGTTTAATAAACAATATACAAGATCTACAATATTCGCTAGGCAAATTTAAATAAAAGTACTTAATTTTTTTTTAGGAATTAATAAGCCACAGATGATTCCTAATAATTATGAGAAAGCTTCGCAATACTCTTTAACAATAGACAAGATATTTTGGTTTGTTACTGAATGAAAATATAAGGTGATTGTAAAGCTATTTTATCAACACTTATGCAGTTTTAATAGTTTACTGATTTTCTGGTGTAGTTTAATTTAACTTTGAATCATTCACAAAATTAAATATATATCTGACTGATATTTGATTCTTTTTTTTTGGGGGGGGGGGTTAAAGGCGAAAAACCTGGGAGGTTATCATCGCCTGGTATTTGAAATAATATCTTACATCTGTTTACGTATAATAGTCGTTGGATATAACAAATGGTGAACTAAGATATAATATTTTCGATGCTAATTATTGTCAAACAATTGTATCCGTCGACATTATTGATGAACAAACACTGACTGTAATAAGTTTATCGTAAAATTTAAAAAATAATAGAAACTAAAATTGTATTTATTTATAATACTTTAAATAATAACAAAATATATTTTATATAACATCAGTTTCCCATAAGTATTTTGGGATAAATCGTAAAACAGGGAACAAAATGTCTGCAGAAGTTTTCTTTCCATTGAGGTTATGAAATATCACTAAACGTTCATTATCTAAAACTGTTTGCAAATCAAATGTAGTAGAGTCTACTAGAATTTATTTTAGTTTCGTACAATAATTGAAAACTTAAAAGGTTTGTTTAAGGAAATTTAGCACTAACGATACTTGATAGTTAGTTATATTCACACCTAGTTTTGTCAATTTGTATGAACATTTTCTTCTTATTAAATTAATTAATTACTAGTTTAAATATTTAATAAATTAATTTTAATAGTGTAAATAGTGTAAATCTTCCTCAAATATTTGTCGAAAAGACATTGCATTGTATGGAACCAAAAAAGTATTTATTAGAAATTAAAATTAAATTATTTTAATTCTTATTAAATTTCGTACAGAAACTATCTAATCTGCTGTTTCTTGTTTCTAAAGACAGAGCCATAAACATTTCAAATTATACATTCGTTTAACTTGATTTGATTTAGTATTAGTTAAAATTAGTTAATTGTTACCTGAATAAAAAAAGTATTCATATTTGGTGTTGTATTTCTGTTCCAAAGATAATTCGTAGGCTACGAGTGAAAAACAAAACAAATATTGAACATGAGCAAATGATAAGAAATTGTCTGAAGTTTATAAATAATTGAAAATTTTATTTACTACAAGAAAAAACATATCTTGTATACTATTTATTTATTTAACACTATTTTGTATACTAAAAATTAATCGTAAACTTATGTGTGTTAAATGATAAAATATGATAATAAGTAGTTCATGAATTATATTTAAATATGAAAATAAGATTTTTATTATGAAGACACAATGTAAAATTCATTCGTATAAGATTAGACAGATGCTCTGAGAAGCTTTTTAGCAATAAGAAGTGGATGGGCTGGGTGTTTGTCATTATGAAAACGTTTACGACTGAACAATCGATATTAATATGAGTTTGACCTGGAAAAAGAACTGATTGGATATATGAAGTTACACATAAGAGTACAAGGTGGATGAACAATATCTAGGTGGAAATAATTGATAAAACCTATGTTTAGGTAGGAACCACATTATTCAATTATATAAAATAAAGGAGCTGAATTTTTCACGTAAAACAAAGACATATTTAACATTTTATTCTAGCAAAATTTTTGCTAGTAAAACAAAATGCACCATTAAATATCTAATTTGAGATTTAATTAATTATTTTGAATATTTGAACTAATATTGTTAAGATAATTTGTAAAACGTTCATTCTTTTAGTTTTGTTTTCCTACCATAGTTTATATTTAACGATGAAACTATATATTTAGGGTACGAGTATTTAGGTTTGCAGACAAATATTTTACTAAGTATTACATTTCTGAACCTAAATATCTCATTTTATTGCAACAAGATAAGTAAGGCCAACTAAAAAAGAATTAGCGTATTTTATTCAACCAACACCATTAAATCAATTTATTTCAATAGAATAAAAATATATTATAACCTTAACTATATTTCAAAATCTCTTTTCCGATTATATCGAATTAATTCGATAACCTAATATCAATGCGCTAAAACCGAACTAATGGAAAAAAGTAATTTTGATTTTAAATGTAAATCTCAACCTATAGTACTGCTATGAGCATTATGTGTTTACTTTTAGAAGTACGTAATATGACTTCAATGAGTGAACCCGGCACCTGACGCATGTGTTAAACAATATATGAACTTAAAAATCAGAACTGACCGAAATGTTTACAGGTTCTGCTGACTCACAATAACGAAAACCTGTTTCTTTTGGTTATATTCTTTAAAGTAGTAGACTCAAAAAACAAGCAAAAAATGTATAGAAAATAATTTATTATTGATATGTTTACAATTTCGATTTTTATATATAAATATTATATGATGAAACAATATACAAAAACAATACAAGATATATTAGTATTTACATATTAGAAAAAATTTTATATACCAATAAAGTGAAATATATTTAGTTGATAATAAGTAAATTATATAAAACAATATTGGTACCAATTTGTTTATTTCCACAAATATATAAATTTACAAAAAATGCAAAAGATGTGACGTCACTATGCCTACAGATTTATTACTTTGCAATCCTTGCGCGATTGAAAATTTAAAAAATGTTATACATGTCGCCTAACAATGTGAAACAAAACTTAAATTAAACAATAATATATCAAACATTACAAATTAGATTAACAGAGCAAGGAAAATATCGTTGAGTTCAAACACAGGTTTGCCTGAACCACAAAGTTTAGATTTTTTTTTGCAGATGCGTTTCTTTTGTTTAATAAAAAGAATAAATAATTTCAAGCTCATTGTAAAAAGGAGTTACTTTTTGACTCTTTACGTAACTTTGAAAACGATCGGTTCTTGAACAGATGTTACATAGTATTAATTATCAGACAATTAATTTATTAATGCTACCTAACTTATTAATGCATAGTTTGGTTGTAACAGTTTATTCAGGGTGTAACCGAGGATTGTATCCAAGACGGATTGCACAAATCACGTTTTATGCAAGTATAAATTAAAGGAGTTAGTATGTAAAGTACATAGCCGTGAGCTAGAGGTCATACAAAAAAATCTACAATCAACAAATCCAAGTTAATATTACCTCATAGAAACCCACATGGTAACTAAAGTTAATAATGTTTATATTATGTACAATTAATAGCATATAATGATAATATGGACAAATATTGTTCTTGCTTATAACATATTATTTAATGTACACAAATTTCTTGATGGTATTTATAGTTTTTCAAAATGGATATTTTATAAAACATGATCCAATTTTGCAATATACAGATTTTTTTTTATTATTTACTTTTAATAAAAATCTATTAGTATTTAAGAATTTAATGTAATATACATTTCACCGATTAAATACCGTAATAATATTATGTACTAATCGCTAACTTAATCTCGTACGCAGTAAAAGTACTTTAAAATAACTTTCTGTGAAATGTGTTTATTCTCTTACCGCTTATATTTTATTGTTGTACGTTATTAAAAGTGATTAATCGTATACCTATAACGGTAATATAATAAATTAACTTCAGACTGCTAATTATATTTCCTACTTAAAAGTTACATTGTTTATATACAATACGCAACGTATTAAGAGGTTTATGAATAAACTTAAAGTGAATATCTTCAATACATTGTGTAAACAATACTTTAAAGCCTTATTACCTTAATGCTCTAAGAGCAAACTTTTGTTTCATATATTGTAGAGGAAAGTTTTATTAGAATGTAATTAGAAGATTGTTCCATCCTGTATTAGAAGGTAATAGTGTGCAAATAAACACGCTTTCAGAATTTAACAATTATCATTTAACAAAATATTCAGGGCAGACTTGTATGCCGTTTATCTTTTTATAGTATTAGATTACTGTTAAAATACAAATAACTAGGGACAAAGGTTGATATAGTTATAAAATAAACTCGTATGCAAGTACTTTCTTGATAACTAAGAGATTAAATGTATTTTAATGAATGAGTATTATAAGTCGTTTTCATGAATGAACCACATTCTGCGAATATAAAGAGAACTCTTTCATTGGAAACGTACAGTTTGGAAAAAGCATTGAATAATTCTAAATAGCATATAAAATATAAAAGGAACCTTTGAAAGAAGTGTCTGGGTTTAATCAGCTTTACATTCACCACTTGTAAAGTCCACAAAGCTGTAATGAGTATTTCGTAGAGGGTGTAAGCTTGTACTTTAAAAATAGCTTATATATACTTATAAAAAATATATAGACTGGCTGGTGATAAGTGTTAACAAAATGTTGGTGATGACCTAGTTTGTACTACTAAGAACGTAGTGCATAGTGGCATTGTTTGCTACCATTCTCTTGGCTTAATAAATATTTAAAGATTGATTGAAAATAAGTATTTTTGCACGTAAAACTGAAATTTCTTGATTATGAATGCATGGTTTGTTAAAGGTGAACGAATATTTTCCTTTAAAACTTTGGAAACGTTCAATCAAGACATAGTTTATAAATCAAAGCAGCGCTTGCCACAGAATTTTCAATTTACCCTATTAAGAATCTGTTCGTCAACCGCGATATGACACTGTACAAATGCACCTACCTCTTTATCACTTTTGTGCAATGATCCTGTTTCAAAAATGCGTTGGTGAAGTCTTGTAAACACAAGTGAACTTTTAATTATTCGATCAGTATACGCGGCTACCTCATTACCGTTACACAATCCTTATAAAATGCATTTCTGCATATTCCTGATATTAAAATGATATAGTTGATACTTTACTACCTAATAGTTACTGATCCAAATGTATCCTATTTTATGTTTGAGGAATATTATTGGAATGTTCTAGAAAACATATTAAGCAAACAATCATTATCTTATAAGTTTGTGTAAGTATTTATTTGATTTAATACCTTAGTATATCTTCAGCACACTATGTTTTTCGTCGTCAGACTGTAAATACTCTCTAAAAATAGATAGATAGATAGATAGATAGATAGATATTTTTATTTTCCATGTGTAACATACATACATAACTTTATAACATTGTATTTACAGCAAACAAAAAATACAAAACAACAAACTAATTATAATTCTTCTACATAACTTAACACATGGAAAATTAGGTAATCCTTAGGATAAGCCTGCTTAGGATTTAACATTATTTTTTTTTATCACTTAAGTTAATGAAGAAAATAAAATGAGTTATAAAAAAAAAATGAAAGAATAAAATCTTTCTGAGGTGCCCTTTACACTTAGTACTTAAAAAGTAATTATTTTAATTTTTAAATAAAAAATTTTAATTTTAATTCTAAAGGGTGTAATCAATAATAACAAAAATACAAATAGTAATAAGCCTCCTTGCTAAAAACAATATTAATATATAAAGCTAATCTTAATCTAAACTTAATCAATCCTATGACATACTTATAATTCTATTTACAATCACCTTAAACAAAACACGTAATTTCCATACAAACAATATACCAGCCACTTTTATTTTAAAATATACTCAATATCATTTATCCTAAACAGCCATTCTCTTACTGATTTTGAAAAATTAACAGATGTACTGCACAACTGGATCTCCTTTGGTAAAATATTGAACAATTTAGCCCCTCTAAATAGAAAAAATAGGAACAATAGCCCCCCCCCCCCTTAAATAGGAACAATTTAAATGTTGTATTACATAAATTTAAAACATAATTACCGGGGAAGTTTTTAATGTCATTTAGACACTTCCTAAATTATAGTATATGAGGGACATAAACATCTTAATGTTTGTACAATAACTAAATTGCATTACTCATTTGTATGTATTTTTGAATTTAATTGAAAATATGGCTTGAACCACTGTATAAAATCTGAATTTAAAATTATATATAATATATATGTTACAAAAGTAATTGTTAAACCCACAATAACACTGAAGTGTGTAAACAAACACTACTTATTTGTTTCGAAGTGTAGTGGATAAAAACAAATAAGAAAATTATTATATACTGTTTAATAGGTTTTTATTGATTGAAATTTAATGTAATTTTATTGGAATTTTGAATTAATTCTATAGTTTATTAAATCATTTAAACATTTATACCTAGGCAAATGCTTTAGTATTGGTGATGAATAAACTTAGAGTGTACTGACCTAAAAGATCAAACCTAATGAATAATAGTTTCAATTAAATTTATATCTACACAGACTTTATTTTTAATATTAGATTTTGTTTGCAACAATGTTATTCCTTAATTACAATTTAATTTTATCTTTCATATTATTATCTATTTTATTTAGTTCGGAAGAAAAATTTATTTCGTAGTATGACATACCCACCATCAGTCTTATGTCATTCCTGGCTAAACTAGGGTTATTTAAATCTTTTGAAAAACTTAATAGGCTATACATAAACTTCACTGCATATTAAACAAACCAGAGAAACAATGTATTAGCATTAAAACTATCTAAGAGGTTGTCTTTTATTTACTAAACATAATAGTTATTTTTCTTATGAGAATTTATCAATACTTATAAGATTCTACCCGTTTTTTTCAGTCTGAATTGCACTAATATTAGAACATACAACTGAAACAAATTCATACTTGACATGTGTTACTAAATATTTACATAACTAGGTTGCCTTAGGATATACATAATTACTTACAAATATTGTAGATTTATTTTGGTTTAATAGAATTACAAAGAATATCATTATTATCATTAGTTAAAAGAAAAACAAAATAATCAAAAAATGTATTTATTTTAAATCGTTATTTTCTAACTTAATTCAGTTAAATCTTAGTTAAATAATCGTTCTTAGTTTTAAGAAATTTCATATTTTTTTATCAATATCATTTTATATGTAAAACATGTTTTTTTTATAAACCAATTATAATTTATTTCTATGAAATGTCACCGATCTGTTCCGAAATATTGCCTTTGTATGGATACATTTGAATATAAATGTAAATTGGTTTGTTTTTGCTGTAATTTGAGGGCTAATTTTAAAACAACAATAGTTTTTCAATTAAAACAACAATAGCTTTTTCTTAAAAAAGTCTTTTTCAAATAGTAACTTTAAAAAAGGTAACTAAAAAAATATTTAAAAGTATTAATTTTAATTTGACGCAATCCTAACTAATTGACAAACAAATTTAATGATTTGTAATAAACCACAAAATTATCATTTTAATTTAATATTTTCCATTTAATTTAATGTTAAATATTATTTCCTTCTTTTAATCACAGAATAGGAAATACTTGTCTTGCCGGACTTACAACAATAATAACTTAAAGACAAATAACAATTAAGAAATAACAGATTTGCTTCGTTTAGTGAAAACAAAGTTGTCTTAATACAATAATATCTGGTGGTATCATTCTTTCAGTTCATGATATATTTAACATATACATTCAACGTATATAATTAACATTTTATATTCACCAATGTTCATATTCAAGTTTCACAATAAAATTAATACAAATCACATAAATAGAAAATTACATACAATTGACGAAATAAGTTTAAAAATTATCTCACAAATATAATGTTTTGATTATAGTGGAAAAATTCAATAGTTTACTTATTCTCACTATTATCAGCATATATTAATATAAACACAGATAACTTAACCTTGGGAGGTAGTTCCGACTTTCCCAAATTAATTTTACATCAAACACAATAATAACAAAAGAAATATTGTAATGGATATCGAAAACAAAGATTAATTATCTAAACATGAAATAGTTTGTGGTTATTGCCTTAATTAGTGGTATATTTATTTGTATGAATTTATATTATAGGAAGTCTAAAGTCTAAAGTCTATTCACAAAGGTTATGATAGTCATTAAAATTATTATGATAATGTTCGTTAAACCTTTTTTTTACTTAACAGTTTGTAAGTGTTCACAATTATAATATAAGAACGTAACCTAAGTCTATTAAAGTTTGAAAAGTTCTCACAAATATGTATGTTTGTTCTTCTTTACGATTTAAAAAATATAACATCTTGTTAATAAAAGTATGCAGCTTTATATTTCTTTTGCGACGTATTTCCTGAATTTAAGAAATAGGTCAATACATTTGTTTGGATAGATTTTACAGATTTAACAAATACATCCAATGGAGAAGTAAATGCTATTGTAAATTGTAAATAATTCGAGAGGAAAACTCAGTTATATGATAGTTGTTCTTAGTAAAAAATATAGGAGACATTCTACTCTCTTTTTCTTCATATAATGTTTCACAACTTCAATATACAAAACAAGGAACTTTCTGAAGAGGATAAAAATGTTCTAAAATTTATATTATTTCTTATTTAATTGTTGTTTACCATTCTTCCCAGTAAAAAATACGTCATATAATAATATTTAACCAATGGTATGCACGAAGAAGGTCGCAATTTAATATTACCGATAGATTTTATAAAATTAATAAATCATTTAAACCTTTATCAGTATAGAGGAATGCATTTTATGTAAACTAACAATATGAATATTTTTTATGGCTTGTATGTAAGTATAGCTTTACATATTTTATTATTAAGCAAACAATATACACATTTCTTTTATTCTAATTGCATAAAAATGTTCAGTGAATTGTGTTTAAACAAAATAGTAAACCTTATTACGTATTTATCACCACCTGATTGTAAATATATGCATGCAAGTAAATGCATATAATTATAGATTCCTAGACATTTGATACCACTTTATCTTGATATGTCAAGCATACATTGGTGACCTAAGATGTTAAAGTTAAGAATTACATAAACAAATGTTATTAGTATTTCACAATCTTATGTTTGTTTAAAATATTCTTTTTGGAACTTAAATTATTCTCATAACTTCTTCATTATTAAAATCACATCTCTAAGGAAATAATATCCTTAATATTTATTATTGCTAAAAATTATTAACTAAAACTCTAAAAGTGGTTTTGTGTCTAAAGACTATCAATGACTCTTGGTAACAGCTCTAATTAAAAAAAAATTTTTCCCCTAAACTATGTTTTGCAGTTCTCTTACTCCCACTGGTGATGGTTTTAGTTTAAACATCATAGTTATAGATTTTACGAAAGCATAATTAAGTTTTCCGAATCATAAGTTGTTAATTTTAAGTCACAAAGTATAAAATATATTGCTAATATTTTTAAATCTTAAAGGAATGTCTGATAGTTTTTAAATTTAATTACCTAATAAAAAAGCCCGATGTAGTATTAATACAATATGATTTTATAGTCACTTATATATAATTTGTAGATTTTTATGATCAATAAATTTAAATAATATACTAATATAATAAGCTGATTACGATGTGTCAATTTGATAAATATCCTAAATTTCTAAGTTATTGTGTTCCATTCAATATTTAACTTTGTTAATTAATTGTTAATTTTGTTTTTAAATAATTGTATATATTTGTGCAAAATCTGTATAAATGTAAAATATAAAACACTTGTCTTAAGAGACATAATTATAAGTATAATATAATATACACAAATTACCACAATTAAAACAAGTTTTTAAGATTGGATCAATAGTTGATATTTTTATCGTAAATTCTATCTTATTGTTCGGTTGAAGAAAAATATGCTTTAAACAGAATTTAAATTTTGTCAACAGGAATGTAAATATTGTATAGAAGAAGAAATACTAAAACAAATACCCATATAAGTCCATTTCAGCGACTGTAAGCACTTTCAGAAGTATAAGTTGACTAAGACGGATAAAGCTTAGGGAGAGGGTTAAACTTTATTGCAACAAGTAACCTTTTACACAGTTAGCTGTTGTCAAGATCACGTAATTCAATGTACGTCAAATCCTTAAAACATTGCTTTACCATTACTTTATTTTATTGCCAGGCCCTATCACAACCTAGTTTTCGGATATTTTTATGTTTTGATTGACTAACCTGAACATAACGTAATGTTAACTTATGAGTGTTAACTATTTCTTCTTTATCTTAAAAAAACTTATTTTCTGATTAAACAACAACTTGATGCTTAAACAGGTAATTTAATCTAAAATCATTTAATTGTATTATAACAATAAAAATTACATTTGGTAACACTAAAGTTTTTTTAAACATATTTGCATTATAATCTTTACTGTTTCGTTTTAAACATAGACTTTATAAGTAAAATTTCATGAATTATTTACAATAATACAAAAGTTTAAATTATTCATTATAAAATACAAATATATACCTTCTTAATGCTCATTAGTTCACTGCTATTAAATCATAAAATTGTAATTTGCACATGTATATTTGCAACTTAATGTCACACAAACATCAGAAAAATAATAATACTGACCTTACTGTGTCTGTGCAATGGTATAGTATATTATTTAATCAATTAAATAAGTTTATAAAAAATACATCTTTAAAATGAAACAACAAACTCAACATTTTAACTTAAAAACAAAAATTAAAAAAAGATAAAGTAGTTGTTTGATTTGTATTATTAAAAATAAAGAATTTATTAGAATGTTTTTATGTTTATTTATCTGCAATTAAAATGCTGCTATTTCAAAATTAAGTTTGACCCATAACACAAGTCTCTACTTTTAGTAAAGTTTATAAAAAGAGTAAAAATTTAAAATAAACTAGTAACATTTGTAAAAGGACAGCATGAGCCTTAACTTTAAGGAAAGCTACGTTATAATAAATTTCATAATAATTTTATTGCAACTAATAATATTATTATGATATTGCTATATACCCGATATTATTATTGATTACATAAATGTTTGCCATTTGTTTAACTGAAAGACAAACTATGATAACATGATCTAAATACGAACTAGATTGAAGTAACTACAATGAAGTAATAGTAGAACGTCGTGAGGAAAATATCACGCAGCTAAATCACTCCCTTGCAATTGCCTTTATTATTACTGATTTGACCTTATTCATTACCCACCGTACTAAAAGCTGATGAGGTCTATGAAATAAAAGGAAACAAAGTTGGATACTTTAGGTTGTTTAAGACATTTACAAATAAATTAAAAAGGAAATGAATTAAATATCTTATTTTGAATTAAACTTAGATTAATCGTTCATCAATAATTTTGTTTATAAAAAAGTTATCAATATTTTAAACAGTTTTGAAAACTCTCATTGTACTTATATACCCAATGTAGTAATTGCAAATAATCAAAAGATAAATCAAGAAATATAAAATAAAAATTATATTTAATACTATCAAATACTTTTAGACTTATATTAAGAAAAAGGCGGAGTTAAAATTTTAAAATTCTCATCTTTGAAGTTACCAAACCGAAATTTGTATTCAACTTGATGTCTTCCATCTGTTCACAAGGCGCATTTACTTTAAATTCACACAAATCTACAAGAGTGCGTCAAACATAAATTAATGCACCGTGTACCAATTATATAAACAATGGAATATTCACAAAGCAATGTAAACTAGTTTGACACGTTTCCTGTTTTACAACAATAAAAAGTTATCTAGTTAATAACTCTGACGTAATCTAGTATGCCATTTATGACGTGCCTCAAACAATAAATTTATAAATAACATATTCATATGATAAATATGTATAAATATACATTATGATGGGATGTACAAGTAATAACAGATGCTAGATAAACATAATAAAGGCATAAGTGTGCATTAAAAATGAAGTGAAGGTATCATAGTTGTTAAACTCAAATAACTAACTCCACAAAATTAAGTAACTATTACGAATCCCAATTTCTCTAACTTATCACAATTAATTTTACTACAGACGTCATGGTACTATTAAATCTTAGTTATTTTAATTAAGTATTAAATTAGTTAATAAAACTAAGTTTTTTACCATGTGTTATATAAACATTGCGCCAATATGTCATTATTAATTAAATCACTTATGATTACTACTTAATTTTGTATGTATAAAAGATGTTTTCCCGCTAAATTGTTTGCAATTTATTACATTGTTATAGTTGTTTTGTTTTTTAGTTTTATGTGCCTTATAATTTAGTGGTAGGCTACATAATAAAAATAATATTTGTTTCTGTAAAAAGATAACCTGATGTGAACAAGTTCTATTGACGCAAATTGTTGTTAAACTTAGTTAATTAATTATATAACGTTTCCATTTATCAGCATGACACATCCTACAATTTAGTAATAAATTGGTATTGTACGTTATTTTATATGTATTTATTTTGTTAAATACAACTAAATAAAAGAGTTGAGAATAAAATTTGTTAGAATTTTAAACACACATTTTGAAGTTTATACATATTAACTAAACTTATTTGATTACTTTATAAATGTAAATATCCATTCATTCAAATAGGATGAGTTTGGGAATAAAGTTAGTGCATTAAAACAAACCTAGCGCAGTTGTATTCATATAAACAACGACAGTTGTGGAATTCATTGTGATTTCAAAAAGCAATCAAGTTTAATCACTGCTTCGTCAAACATTGAAGAACGTTTACAAAACAACAGCGAAATTACAGTCTGACGTATTTTGTAATCCATTACGTCAAAAAAATGTTCCACGATTATTGAGGATGAACGCAAAGTGTTATTGCAGTTATATTAATTTAAATACAACCTTTTATGTATCGACATAAAAATAAATAAAATTAGTGTATTTTACAATGATATAAGTGGAAAAAAACGGTTGAAAAAGTTACTGTAGAAAAATATAAGTTCTAATTTTCTCTAGATGATTTATCACTCAATGATTACAGTATTTTAATTTCGAGAGAAAAAATAACAAGGAAATTATAAATATACAATATGCATTTTTATAAGAGTATAGTTAACATTTTTTCTTAATAATAAGTTAATTAAAACAATTTTATTTTTTGATAATATTATCTTATGATAATAATAAGAAAGTAATTATAAGAAATAAACAATAGAAAAATAAAACTATATTTTAATAATTATTTGCAAATCAAAATTCAGCTACGGGTGTTAATATCAGCTAATAAGGATCATAAAAAATGTCATAATTATTATTATCTTGTATTATCACCATTTAAACTTAGTTATTAGATACTATATATGATTGAAAAAAATGCAATAAAATGGTTTAGTCTGTGTGTTCAAAATTTGTATTGTTAAGAAAATTTTCCCAAAATTTTATCTTTGAATGCTTATAACTGGAAAATGAAGGCATCTATTGAAAAACGGTTTACGATGTTCTTATTTATTTATTTTCCTTGAAATGTCACATTGAAAGGTTGTGTCGTATGACTACCATTCCATTTAAAGACATAAAGTTGCAAACAATATGGCGGAAAAAAATTTCAGATTAACAAAAATGTCTGATTTTTAAAACTATGAAGATCCGCATAAACTTTTCGGCCAAGTACGTCTCAGTTACGCAATATAAAGCTGTTTCCATACTTAAAAACCTCCCTGTTTATATTTTATAACAATACATAATTTTCCTTCAGTAATGTTGGATTTAAAGTATTAAATAACTAATAGTTTTGATTTATCTCAAGTAAAGTCCTCATAAAGGGAAATAATGATACCAGGTGAGAAAACCAAGTGTAAGACAATGATATTCTGACTATGAATAATTGTTTATCTGTCAACTCCAGAGAGAAGTGATTAGTTACCTTACACTTGGCAGTTGTGACTATTAATCTTGTAAGTTTAGGTATGTAAGGATTCAGTGTCAGATTTCAGTAAGCTATAAGTTATATAACACGGTTTTAAACTGTAAAATAAAATGATATAGCTTGTTGTAAAATTATTATTTGGAAAAGTATTACTGTACTTAAGTTTTTAATCTTAAACACATACAAACAAAAAAACTATGTGCACAAACAAATTACTAACCCGTTTAGTAAAATAAAATGTGTCCTATTTAGGTAGAGTAATTTGCGCTTCGCATGACAATCCTCTTACTTTTTTAACTCGCACAACTGGCATAATACTGATGAGTAAAATAGTGTTTGGGCAATTTAAAATTTTCAAAAGGGAACAAGTAGATAGTATTTAATTAAGTGTATAAATTGCCGTCTGGTATAAATCACCCAACCTAGGTCTAAAATGTATTCATTATTAACAATATATATTTTAGTTTACATGCTTAACTATTATTCAAAAATATTTTACTGTCGTTTTAAAGATGAAATCAAATAAATGTAATTTTTTAATTCAGTTTTATCTATAGTTTTGAGTATAAAAGTAACAGCCTGAATTACAATGGCAGACCGTTTATTATATACATTGTCTATTTTATCGAAACATTCAAGTACATTTATATTAATATTAATTTTGTAATACTAAATGTATAAGAAGCCTCCCGCAACAAATTTGGCTTTACTTTTAATTATAAAATATATTTTATAAAAAGTTAATGAGCCTCTGTTACTATGAACAAAGAACAAAGCGTACAGCTGAATTTCTATGGTTGAAGAACGATATCAGGTATTTGCATGCAAAGAAGACAAAGTATTTTATAATGTGTACTTTTTGTTCTATATCTTAACAATTAAAAAATATTTTTACTCGTAGATTGTGGAAAATGAATAACTAGAAACATTTTTGTAATGATCTGACGATGGTGGCTTAGATTCATCGAAACCGGTTATCAAGAGATAAATAAGGATTGTTAAGTCGGAGAGAAAATAAATGGTAATTATTTTATATTAATTACATAACTTTATTCAAATATTACCCCAAACATCGCCATAAACAAACATCTAAATACAATGTTGCCCCCTTAATTTAACTTTAGTTAACTAACGGAACAAAATTACTAAAAGATGAGCCACCAAAATACAGGGTTATTCAAAAAGAAAGGTGCAAAAGTAAGGTTAATTCATTTGCATGCTCTGAGTTGCAAAATCATGAAAACAGAATAAAACTGTTTCTTATATTAACAAGTTTTATTTTAAATTAAAAACCCAGATTTATATGCATTAAAAATGCTTAATGTGAGCTCCATTAGAAACTCTGCAAATATCCTGGTGAAATTCCAACTCAGACCAGACATTCTGTAGCATTTCCTGGGTTATGGACTCCACGGCTTCTGTTATTCGATGTCTTAATTCTTGCAGTGTTTGAGGCATATAGGGTTGTACACTTTACCTTTGTTAAAACTCCCACAAGAAAAAATCACATCGCGTTAAGTCAGGCGATCTTGGCGGCCAGCACTTCAAAGGACTGTCTTCATTTCCAGAGCGTCCAAACCAACGGTCTTTTAATATCATTCAAAAACTAACGCACTTCAGACTTGAAATGTGGAGGAGCACCATCTAGCTGGAAAACTACGTCTGGAACATCTTCTATAGGCTGAGGAATGAGCCATTCTGACAAGGTATCTAAGTAAACGATTCCAGTTACAGTGCGTTCAATAAAAAAGAAAGGTAACGAGCAAACTCTAAAACAAAAAATACCTTTTCTTGTTTTGTAGTAGCCATTTGTTGGGAGGCTTCGTGGTACTCAACTAAGCAACTGATACAAGACCTAATTTAGTCAAAACAAACTTATAAACACGCCCTTTCCATTGCTGTTACAATCAGCTGTTTGAAATCACGGAAACAGACGTACCAACCGTTTAGTTTTGCACCATTCTGATATTTGCAGAGTTTCTAATGGAGCACACATTGAGCATTTGTAATGCATATAAATGTGTTTTTTTAATGTAAATTAAAACTGGTTAATATGAGAAACAGTTATATTCTGTTTTCATGATTTTGCAACTAAGAGCATGAAAATGAATTAACCTTTCTTTTGCACCATGCTTTTTGAATAACCCTGTATATATTAAATTTTCAACACAATCTGAAAAGATCGTTGTAATTAATTAGTCATGCTTGTTTGCTCTAGTGTTTGAATTTCGCGATTAAAGTTATCTACGTGTTTAGAAACAACACATTAATAATAATTCCTAATATATTCCATTTATAAATGTATTCTTCTTCTAGCAGTATTTTAATTTTATTATATTTAAAATTCTTTAAACTGATATTTAAACATAAAAAGAATATTTGCAATATGTGTGTGATTTTTAAGCATATCTTGTTTAAAATAATCGTTAATCAATACTTTGCTGAATATTAGGCCTATGCCTCAAATATATGAATATACAAAAAAGGAATATTACCTCTTTGTTTTGATTTAAATATGTTTTTAAAAATTAGGAGAAGTATCAATACATAGAGGAAAAACACTACATTCAACAATTACTAACTCTTTGTAATAATTTGATACTCGTTAGGTGAAGCGTTTACCTATTAGAGTAGATTTTAAAATTAATTATATTTATATAAATAAATCATTACTTAATTCTCGCTGATTTCTATTAAATTGCATTGCGACATAACATCTACGTTAATAGCTGGACCATTTAAATAAAGAAATGTAATCATTAAACCTTAAAGTGAACTGAAATGGGCTATAAAGGGTACTTTAATGGTCTTAATGCCTTGCATATTTCTTCGATTTAAAGTAACTAAGAAGTGCTTATAGCTTAATAGGTTTTCTCTTTATGACGTTTGTTTTTAAAGAGAACCGATTTAGTATCTAATTAGCTTCAAAACGTGTAAAATAAAATAAAAATTATCTAACAGTTTTGAACGTTTTTGTTTTAGACCCGTTGTCAAAACATTACATTTTTTGTTTAGTGTACAAATATTCAGGAATCAACAATACGTGAAACGAATATTGTATGTCCGATTAAACAAAAAGAAAATATTTATAATAAATATTTCCTAATACTGCAATAGTAAATAAATATACTTTTATTTAAAAGTTAGTTATTTCTTATGATTATTGAAAAAACATCATTGAGAGTAAATAGATAAATAATTGTAGATAAAGTACTGTTTAAATTGTTATTATTTATAGTTCATGTTTCACACAAATACCACATTTGTTTTTATTTTTACTTATGATCAAACGATATAATATTTTGAGACAAAAAAATATGAACTGGTATTCGTAAATCTAACCATTCTGAAGATTTTAAATATTTGATTTTAAATTTATTAACTACTAACCTAGATAAAATATGAACCATTAGAACGTTAAACTTATTTTCACTTATTAGACATGTTTATCAACACAACTATAGTAAAAGTTTTAGATTTGTAATAACAATCATTAATACTTCTAATTAGAAAAAGATAATGCAGAAGATTTTATTTGAATTCCTTGGGTAGGTTTACTTATTTGTTGTTTTCTTACACTTAATTTTGTATTCGTGAAACTAAATGTAAAGTGTTTGTCTTAGTACATTTTGATTATTAAAATGTTATATATAGTAAAATACCACATAATATATTTACAATTTATCACTTCTTATGAGTGAAAAGGATTTGTTGTAGACGAAGTTGACTTATTTTGTTGAATACCGACAAAAATAAACGTAAGTGGTTTAACTAATAAGACCACATCTTCTCACTAATATTATACAAATACTATAAAAATTTATTTTAACGTTAACAAAAAAGTGATATGTCACGTTAACACGAATAAAGCCAATGGTTTCAAAGTGGACAAATAATTAGAAATGACATTTCGAAAATGTTATTCGTTTTTATACTTTCGCCCATCTGAAAATTTATTCAAGATTTTATAAATACTATAAAGTTTAATTTGTTATTTAGTAATTTTACTAATTTTACAATATTGTAGTATGTTTTGCGATTTATTTGCTACTTATTGGCTGTTTGTTCACGTACAGAAATGTTGACAAAAGTTCACAGTAACACTATTAATTGTACATTTAAAAACTGTTTTAGTTTTTGATATACAAAATAAATTAAATGTAAACTATATTCAATATATTATTAAGAAAGGTTTACCTATAAGCAAAACAATACATATAATTTTTTACCGTAAAAGTTACAATTTTTACGTTTAAACAATGTTTTACATGTTTTAGTGAAGAATAAATAAAAAAACTTTAATCGTGCAGCTATTTTAGATAGAAAAGATTGTTCAGTTGAGCTAAGGTCATACAATGTAGATGTTTATATATTTATTTCTCCTAAACCAAAAGTACTCACTAGTTACTTTATACTTGAAATTATATAAATAAAATTTCCAATTATAGTGTGAATAACCTAATTACACTAAATGTATTTTAATCAGTACATAATGCGCATGTTATTTCATTCATTATTGACACTTATCTTTAAGATTGGTTCAAGTTGTATACAACGTTTTCATTTTACTATTACAAATTCCTGTGTGTGTTGTTGTTGTTTTTTTTTTTTTTTTTGCAACAACATTCATTGTTTTACTTCTTATTGTATACTTCTTATTGTATTGTATTGTTTGTTTTAAAAATAGTTTCTATCATCATATATGACGAATGAATACGTGATATGGTAGCTTGTAGACATGCTTCAATAAAGTTTTCAGAATAATTGTTATGGTAACTTGTATTGAAATTGTTTAAAACTAAATCCAATCTGCTTATATGAGTGCTGTTTAATTATTTTATGAAATACTCGAAATGCTCTCTGAATAAAAGGATTTATCTCGGAACTTTTATAATTTAAAATAGCAATCAAACCTTTTTAATCTACTTTATTTCAAACAATGGCAATATGATAAAAGTTATAATTGGAAAATAGTAAACCTTTAATGGATATAAGAAAGTAAATAATTGACGTTTAATAAATTATTCAATTGTAATACTTACTTTAACGTAATTATTTTAGTAATTCGTATCTATTTATTACGATTATTAAGTAATTCTAATTATTTTTATATAGCAATAAAATATCTGCTATTATTTATAGAGGCTGCCTTCATTAGTTTTGTAACTTCTGTCCAAAAATCTACATGTTTTACGAGAATATTATTTTGAACATTTGGTGAACCATCGCTTACTTTAACAAATCTTTTGTGTTTAACAAAATTATAGCAAAAATAATATAAAATTGTAATTAATTATTACTTCCATTAAGCAGTGTATCTTGCAATTCATACATTGTGAGCTTGTATTATATTTTGCGTACTTATTTTACAGTAAAGTTGAAATTAAGTTTCCTTTAAAAGTGTATGGCTTATATCACTTCTGTCAAATTACAATCCCTACTATACACATCAAATGTTTATTTCAACAAAATTATGATATTTCGTCAATTTTAAGAGCGTGCAGTATTGTTAAGGAATTATATGTTATTTATGTGCTAAAAGTATTAATTTTTGTTAAAAATATTTTTTTTTTTTTGGAATTATGAGTTTCATTTTGTTATTGAGGTTAAAAAGATATTTCTGCTAGTCTGTTATATGAGTTGATTTATAACATTGCCTACGAAAATCATAAATACAAAATGATAAATAAATATAATATAACCTTACCTCGATATTCAGCCAAATCACTTAATTCGCTAGTCTTTAACCACAATTTTTAAATTAATACAAGATATAGTTTTGGTAATTGGTTAAATGCTTTCTTTAGCATTTAAAGTATGTGCCATGCTTATATTAGTAAATATTTAATTACAAAATTAAATGACACAAGATTTATACATATGACAATAAATAATGTTTTTCTAAATTTAGTCATTTTATATAAAAAAAAGGAATTCATTATTCTACTTATTTATTCTCCTAAAATCCTCTAAATGTAAATTGCTTTGAATATCGTCCTTCTTAGTCAGATTGGAAATTTTCTGGAAATTTAATTATTTTATTTCAAAATATTCATGCAGTCTTTGACGGTATATTTAATGTGGACCATTAACATATAAGTTAAATTTATTGATCTGGAATCAAGAGGTAAAGATTTGTTTAAACGTACCAAAAACTAATCGTACAATCCTTATTACTTCTTTGAATACAATGTTTCTTTATGAATATAAACATACACTTGATAGGTATGAAAATACTTATTTTAAACTGTGGTATACTTACTCGAAAATAAAATCCACAAAAAATATACTTCAAATTCAGTATTCTAAATTAAAATATATGTAATGTACAGACAATGGAGGATATATGTTATTATAGAAAAATAATTATTTTAAATTGCAATTTTAGCAAAACGGTAATAATATAACATTTTATTGGAGTTAGATTAAAGAAATGATAGGGCAGAAATGTAAAAACACGGAAGAAATTGCTTTGAAAAATGAAAATGGCTGCTTGGTTGCGGATCATGTGCTCGAACCAAATGATATTCATACATTCTTTCTCTCGGTTGCTTCGGAGTTGAGACAGGTTATTTTAAAAGACAGAGATTTATAGGAAGATCAAGCATTTGTGAACTCAAATGAGGCGTTCAGCGAGGTTGCGTGCAAAAATTCTATATTTTTATATCCTGTGTTTGTTAATGAGCTTAAAAATGTTTTTAGATCGTTAAATCCTAGAAAAATTCCCGGGTATGATGAAATATCTTCGTTTATCGTCAAAAATGTTTCCGATAACTTGGTACAGCAACTGCAATATATTATAAACCAGAGTTTTAGTGCTGGAGAATATCCTAGTGACCTGAAACAGGCGATTATTAAACCACTGTATAAAGCAAATGATAAGACAGAACGGAGTAATTTTAGGCCCATATGTCTTTTATCTATTTTTTCAAAAGTGTTTAAGAAAGTAATAAAAACCAAATTATTACATTTTTTTTTTACAAAAATTACTACTTTAGTAAACATCAATTTGGTTTTCGAGAAGGTGTGAGTTCACTGGTATTCGTTTGGTTTACACTGGTATCAATTCACTTGTTTATTGATATTACGAAGGCGTTTGATACTGTTGACACTAATATCCTTCTAGATCGTTTGTACAATACGGGAATTCGTGGTATAAATCATGAATGGTTTAAATCTGTTTTGTTTAAATAGATCTCAAAAAACTAGAGCAGTTGAAAGTTTAAGTGAGTCTGGAGCTTTAAAATATGGCACAGGGTTCAGTGCTTTCTGGTATTTTGTTTTTAATATATATCAATAATTTGTGTAACGGTAAATTTAGAGGAAAGCTTGTTGCTTTTGCCGATGACATAGCCCTGATTTACAAAGCAAATATAATACAACAAGTTAAGGATGATATGCTAACCGATTTAAAACATTTACGATGGTGGTTCACTGCCAATTTTATGATATTAAGTCCTAAAACAAAATTTGACATCTTTAATTTGCGTAACCAGTTGACCTTCGCTTCTCCTTTAAAATATAATTTACGACATTGCTTTATCAGTAACAGTATTAATAAACGGTACCAGGAACTGGCACATACTTCCTCACAAACATATTTAAATTACTAAACAGATTCACTGTGACTTGTAGGGTGGAGTAGGAGAGTTTTTTTTATTAAAGTTGGAGATTAACTAATAAATATTATTATTATTATTATCTAGAGAGAAAACTATTCGATCGATTTCGAAGAAATTTGCACCAAACACGTCAATTAGGACTTTATAGATGTACGTAAAAAGGTTTTGAAAATTTTTGAAAAACAACCCCATTTATGGCCAAAAACCCCCAAAAATCAGTTATTATTATTATGATTAGCTAAACGAGAATTTTTAGAAAGATGCGGGGTTTTGTATATGGTAGGGCACATTAAAGGCTACAAATAAGCCAAATTTTATCAAAATCGTTAGAGCCGTTTTTTTATAAAAAAGTAATAATTTATTTTTTGGGGGTTGTTTGGCCAAAAAGGGGGTTGTTTTTCAAAAATTTTCAAAACCCTTTTTCGTGCATCTATACAAGCCAACTGGACATGTCTGGTGCAAATT
>JAGFPH010006631.1:0-36703 GCA_018207615.1 Philaenus spumarius
TTTTTTTTCTTTTCCTGCAAAGTAGAGTGTGGAAGATAGATCCATCATGGTTTTGGGTTTGATGTTAGTGGGTGTCATGACGGCTGACGAACATGTCGAAGGTTTTCGCAATTTCTTTGTAGTAGCTCTAAAACGACTCCGTGACCCGCTTACTTGGTACTGGACTCTTAAACATGAGAATGTAGAACCGACCTCCTCGAAGGTAACGTTAAAGTTAACTGTATAAAATTAAAAATGAAATAAAGGAAGCAAACAAAACCATCGAACTCGACTCCTCTAATAACGACAGAGAGAGGCAAGATAGTAAAGAAAAAAGAACAACTAAAGACAAAATGATGATGATTAGATGAAACACAGGAATACCGATGGAGATACCCCAGTAACAATAATATATTTTTTTTTTTTATATGAATTTGGTTAGGGTTTACTCTTTTAGCTCTAATGAATTCTAATTTTGGGGGATGAATTCTGTTCTACACAGAATGGTAAGCAAATTATTAATTCGTTAAAATTCGTGATAACTTTTACCATGATTTTTATCGTGATATCTAACTGAAAGGTCACCTCTGAACGAACGCATTACTTTAGATTTTCATAAATCTGTACGGTTTTGGTCGAGGCCAAAGGAACTAATTTAAAATAATAATTATTGGCAATAATGTCCCATTTTTTGTCATTACCTATGCATCTAAGTTTGAAGAAATAAAATCTAAACAAAAAATCTGTACTGCTGTATACCCGATTCGATTTCATGAAACATACATTGTATTTTTCTACTGTGTAGTATTATTTTAACTATAATTGTAGTACATCTTTAAAAATATTCAAGATTAAAGGACAAAATAATACAAATTTAATTAGTTTTTTAATTACCTTGGTATTCCGCGCAGCTTGTGGATAGTGTATTTGTGCGAAACTGTATTCAGTATAGGCTAAACCAGTCCAGTCTACTCCAATAACGTTTATGCCACCTCTTTTTAAAAAACCTGCAAACATGTGTATCATATATTATTTTGTAAACTTTTTATAAGGAGCGTAACATTTATGAATGATATAAATATATGTGGTTGTAAAATATAATATTTTTTTGTAATTTCATCTGATTAAAAAGTTTTACTCTTTCTATTAATGTTAATATTTATTTATTGTGCACAAAGTAGGACAAAATATTTTAATGCTTTCCAAGATATCTTAATCTTTAAACTCTGCCTGTAGATAGAAAAAATAAATAAGACTATATTGAACAGCCTAGTTATTTTATTGATTTTGAGGTCACATAAACAAAGTTCTAAAATTTATTATTAAATTTAAAAGACTAAACTTAGAGATAATTAATTTACTATTTTTATTTATTTTCACAAATTTAAAAATTGTATACTTTATTTAGACACAATTTTATTAAGTAAACTGTATTACATTCTTAAAAAACCAAATATCTATATTGTATCAGACTTACCGAACGACATATATTATTATGCGAATCATACATCCTCGAAATTTTGAATATTTCTGAATTAAATTTATGATTGTAAAATTGTTTCTTTCTTTTGTTAATATACTTAAATTAACATTATTATTTCGCTCAGTCGCTATTCAATTTGGTGATATCTTAATTTCACGACTTTGTGACAATTCCCCACTTAAGTTACTATTATTAATGTTACTCATTAAATTAATAGATATTTTACGGTTAAGCGTAAAGACACTTACAACTCATTCAGCAAGATTAGAACAGGTGTGCCTCAGGGTAATGTGTTGGGTTCTAATACATCTATACGTACGGTATTCCGCGGTTTGCTAATACTACATTGGCTACATTTGCCGATGATGCAGCTATCCTATCATTGAAGAAGTAACACAAACCCCAGTGCGCTCTAGATGAAGTTATATGTTAGACCAAAAAATTTTTATAATCTCAATAAGAAGAAATAATAACACTTTACTAATCGTAATTGTATAATAATTACTAAAGTGTATAATAATGGGGAGGTAGTTACTATAGTCAACAAAGCTAAGTACATAGGTGTGATGATAGATTCCGTTGAAAGGAACATGTGAAAATCAATAGAAATTAATTTAAACTGACATTTAGGAGGATGAATATTCTGCAGGCTCGCAAATCTCAGTTATCTATAGAAAATAAAAATTAATATATCAACAAGTGCCTGTATGAACTTCTGTATGAACTTATGGAGCTCAGGTATGGGGTAATGATAAAAAAAATCCATTTAGAAGCTATACAAATGTTTCAAGACAAAGTGTTGCGTTGTGATGTGGATGTTTCACCTTGTATGGGAATCAACCGACTGCATAATGACCTGGTCATTCAGACCAGGGCTATAGAATACAAGGGCTGGCCCACTTCTTTGATGTTGACGCTCGGCGACTGTCCCAACCTTCCTCTCGCTCCCCTCCTTTGTGACGTCACTCTGGTACCATTACACGCCGCGTAAGCACGGTTCGCCTTAGCTCTCACGTGTTATTTGAAATAACGTTGCAGACGATAATTCTTTAAAAAATTATGCAATACACAATCACCTAAATTTTATGTATACCTAGTTTGGTGAATATTAAGTAATTATTTTGTTCAGTACAAGTGTTTAAAGAAGGTATATTCCGCGAGATTTTCGCATTTTGACGCATATTTAAAGCTAATTTTCTCTGAGAGGCATTCCACAAATTTCTTGAAAAATGTATACAATGCACACAGTCACTTATATTATATGTTTACCAAGTTTGTTTAATATTGAGAAATTATTTTGTTAAGTACAAGTGTTTAAAGAAGGTATATAATTCCGCGAGATTTTCGCCTTTTGACGCATATTTAAAGCTAATTTTCTCTGAGAGGCATTCCACAAATTTCTTGAAAAATGTATACAATGCACACAGTTACGTATATTATATGTTTACCAAGTTTTTTTAATATTGAGAAATTATTTTGTTCAGTACAAGAGTTTAAAGAAGGTATATAATTCCGCGAGATATTCGCCTTTTGGCGCTTATTTAAGGCTAATTTTCTCGAAGAGGAATTCCATGAATTTCTTTAAAAAGTTGTACAATACACACAATCACTTAAATTATATGTTTAGCAAGTTTGGTGAATATTGAGTAATTATTTTTTTCAGTACAAGTGTTTAAAGAAGGTATATAATTCCCCGAGATTTCCGCCTTTTGATGCATATTTAATGCTAATTTTCTCGAAGAGGCATTCCAGGAATTTCTGATTCGATACACACAATCACCTTAGTTATATGTTTAGCGAGTTTGGTTAATATTGAGCAGTTATTTTACTCAGTACACGTTTTTAAAGTAGGTATATAATTCCTCGAGATTTTCGCCTGTTGACGCATATTCAATGCTAATTTTCTGGAAGAGGCATTCCATGAATTTCTTAAAAAAATTATACAATACACATATTCACTGTTAAATTAACTATTCCCTAAGGCCTAGGGAAGGAAAATTTCTATAAAGCAGTTTTATTTTTATTTTTTTAACATTTTATGTCAGCAATAATTATTATGTCAATGTGCATATCTACATATAACAAGTGTAAGTATTTATAACTTTTATGTGTTTTATTTTATTAATATTACACATGTTTTATTAAACTGCAGTATGACATGCAAGTGTTCGTGGTTTATTGTAATAAATACAATCATTTTCAATTAAGTGGCACATTTTGTTCAATTTCGTATTTAGTTTTCAGAAATGTTTCAGAGAATCGAATTAAAAGTATACTAACATTAGTACACTACATCGGTTTATTACCTACGAATTAGTAAGTTTTATTGTAACCCTGTCTTCTTCTTACATATTTAGACTAATTAATTGTTTACAGTCTACTTATTGCTTTGTGTAGTGTCAATACTAAAACTAAAGAAGAGTGCATCATAAAAATGATACAGCTTTGATAAGAAATTAAAATTATTGTAGCAGAGAATACTTATGAGAAGCGGTGGGAATCGAGCAGGCGTTACCACCGAGACGTCATCACAGTGGCAAGGACGGGAACGCTTTCCTTGGCGGACTAATCCAGCCCTTGTATTCTATAGCCATGCATTCAGCCCTGTTGCTGACTGTGTTTTGAGTCTCCGAAAACCCCTGATCGATCATAATAAAATAAAGGCGACAGAAGTTCACTGATATGCATAAGAAGGTTGAAGAGAAGAAATCTTCTGATCTTATTAAACTTTAGATTAACTTAATTGAAAACCTGTGGATGTTTCCGAGGACAAATGGCACAAAAATATTGAATATAATTATTAGATTAAATACTTGATACAATAAGTAAATTTTGTAATTTTATGTTAACATATAATTTATATCAAACAAAATATTATAAAAAAATAAATGTTACTAAAGATTTACTAAAATAAATAGAAATAAATTCGTTCAATCTGGCAATACTTTACAATATAATATTAAACAAATATATATCTTATATTTACTCTCTTAAAAATTACAGCCACTAAAGTTAAAACATAAAAACCAAATGAAACATTTAAACTTACTTATAGTGAATATTCTAATTTATAAATAATTTGTAAAGTTTCAGAACATATAAAGGAAAAATCATACAAAAGTCATATTTTTTAAAGTAACTGCAAAAGTTTGCACATTCAAACAAATATAATAAATTACATAACCTCACGGTCACGCTAAAAGACGCACACGCAAGCCCAAACGCATATATGTAGGAATACCAACGCAAGAATAACATTTATGTATTTCTCATACCATTTCCTCATATGAACGTTCATCGCTTTAATTGTTTATATATTGCTGGCTGAATTCTCTTATCTATGTTATACTTATTTAAAAAATTGATACTATTAATTACAGCAGTTAAAGTATGTAATGATAGCCATTTAAAGTATGCAATCAAATTTGTAACTTTAGAAAATAAAATACTATTTATTAAATTACTATGTAATATTTTGTAATAATGTCAAACTTTTGAGAAAAAGAAATGTGAACCCACTATGTGTGTTACACTTACCCTTAAGTTTGTAATAGATTTAAGCGTAATATATAGCTTTTTATCATTTATTAATATATGTTAGACTAGCTGACCCGTACGGCGTTGCCCGCGGTGGATGGTATTTTCAGTCTGTTTAAGGTAATTGTATTATTTTTAAGTGTTCAGTCAGTGATTGGTATTTAGCTTTTATATATATAGATCTCAAATAATAAAAGCACTATTGTCATAATAATAAAAGATCTGAAATTATGATTTTAGTAACTTTGATCCCCCCAAACCCCTCCTAAAATTTCGAAATATTTTAAACCCTTTCTTAGTGAGCACCTATGGCCCTGGAGGAAGCTACATACAAAATTTCATTCCAATCCGTTCTGTAGTTGTAAAGAAATCGTGATTTAATAATTTTGATCCAACCAAACCCCGCCTAAAATTTCGAATTTTTTAAAACCCTTTCTTAGCGAGCGCCTATGTCCCTAGAGGAAGCTACATACCAAATTTCATTCCAATATGTTCGGTAATTTTGGAGAAATCGTGATTTAGTAATTTTTACTCCCGAAACCACCCTAAAATTTCCAATTTTTAAAACCCTTTCTTAGCGAGCGCCTATGGCCCTAGAGGAAGCTACATATCAAATTTCATTCAAATCCGTTCGGTAGTTTTGAAGAAATCGTGATTTAATAACTTTGATCCCGCCCCTTAAAATATCCAATTTTTTCAAACCCTTTCTTAGTAAGCACCTATGGCCCTAGAGGAAGCTACATACCAAATTTCATTTCAATCCGTTCTGTAGGTTTGAAGAAATCGTGATTTAATAACATTGATCTCCCCAAACCCCCCCTAAAATTTCGAATTTTTTTAAACCCTTTCTTAGCGAGCGCCTATGGCCCGAGAGGAAGCTACATACCAAATTTAATTTCAATCCGTTCGGTAGTTTTTGAGAAATCGTGATGAGTGAGTCAGTGAGTCAGTGGGTTTTCGCTTTTATATATATATAGATGTTAAGAGGACCTAAATTCCACAGTAGCATACCACATTATTTAATTACTGCAAACATAATATGTTACTAACCATTCGCAATAAAAACGACTGCGTCTGCATCAGCACTGCTTGTAAAACCATGGAATAAGAAAACTGTGTTATTAGTACTATTGTAACTTGAAAAGTCTCTGAAGATAGTGCTTTCTGCGTCGAGTAAACTTGCTTCAGTATATACTGCAGTTGATCTTAAATTGTACATGAAACATATGATTTTATATTCATAAACAAAACATTAACATTTAAAAAATATTGTTATAGATGTAGTTAATAATAAACATCACCTATTACATAAAATGTCCATTGTTATTTTGGCACGAACAAAAATAACAAGTTAGTTGCGTGAATTTGACTGCAACCAGTCAGGTTAATTTAAGCCTTTTTTTTTTTAAAAGGAAACTACGTATAAATAATGTAACCAGTAGACTAATTTGTATGTTACTACAACTGTGATGTAAATTAATAAATCAGCTAATACAGATAACTTATACGTTTTGTGAAAGAATGCAATTAAATGTATAGCTTGAATGTGAAACAATTATAATATGTACAGTATATTCGTTGTATGATGTTAATTTAAACTTATAATCACAGGT
Organism: Philaenus spumarius; assembly: GCA_018207615.1. Classification (NCBI taxonomy): domain Eukaryota; kingdom Metazoa; phylum Arthropoda; class Insecta; order Hemiptera; family Aphrophoridae; genus Philaenus; species Philaenus spumarius. Next base: position 6,613 of record JAGFPH010006631.1, read on the forward strand.
CTAGAAATTCTGAACAATGCCATTATATTTCTCGTCTTAAAATTATATAGGTTACTTACAGAATACTCTTGATTTACTAGATTATGAAAAGTTATTTATTAATTTTATATACCACAATAAAAATAGTACTAAACGTATTAAAAAATACGTCATATTAAACGTATACAAAAAGAAATTATCAATGTACATGTGACTTATAAAATAATTATACTGATATCGACAAAACTTAGCGGTTCAAGAGTAGGTCTACTTGAAGATTTATTGAGAATGTTTAAGATTGAAAACAGTTCTTTGTAAATTAAAATTCCTTTCAAGGTATATTTTTTTATAGAAACTATTTGTTTATTACAGTAGAAAACATAAATTATATATATACATTTTTGTATGTATAGTTATGGTATGTGTATGACTTTATGATGCAGAGAGTAAAATGAATGCATGTTAATAAACGGAAAATTGTATTTTTAAATTTTAATTACCTTTATCACTTTTAGTATTCACAAATTAACTTCTGAGAAATGAATAAAAGATATTTTAACGCTTTATTATATTTAGATTATATTTTTTTAGTCAAATGTTTACTACCAAATGTAAGTTATTTAATTAAAAACAAATGTGTACCTAATAAATATAATTTATCATATATGTATTGCGTTTTCTTTGTTTGCTTTAATTTCTCGTTGATTTACCGTTTTAGTAGTTTTAATTTTATATATTAGACTGTTTCTTGTTTGTTTTATTTTACTTGAATTGAGGTAAACAATTATATATATTGCGTTTTATTTCTTTTTTCACACTTACTTAGGATAGGCTATCAAAGGTTCTGGTATTATAATTCGTAAATAAGTAAACATCACTCTATGATAAAAAAAAAAAATATTTATAAAATAAAATACAAAACAAAACACTAAACAATGTTGTAAACAATGCATAAGTAGATCTATGCATGAAATAATTATTTAAGTAAATATAATTACAATACTTTTATAAAACATTTAATCTGATAAATTCAGATGCTATAATATTTTAGTATAATCACGAGAATTTTAAGTAATTTACGTAATATTGACAATAAAAATATATAGAATTTTTCGTTTATTTAAAAGAGCTGTACAAAATTATGTGCATAAACAAACAAATACATAAATCATCTCAATATTTAATACACTTAAATATACACATCTTGCCACTATTGAATACGTATACAAACTAAACATGTATTTAAGATTCTACCAGTACAAATTAATTTAAACAAACTATTTTGCATACCCTTTATACAGCCTTAGTCGGACCGTCTCGTCAGCCAAAGCCACTGAAACAAAAAATTAACTTAACACAGGTTTATGTATTACTAAAGTAAACATATGTTATTAACATAGCCATAAATAATTTACTTCCATAGTTTTTTAACCTAAAAATATGCTTTAAAAATTTTAAAGTGACTTGGAACATGCGTTTTATTCTAATTGTTCTTAATACCATCAATAATTAAATGTGGACAAAATTATACATTTGAAATCTTTGAATAGTATCAATCACATTGAATTTTTACAAAGGAACATCTGTACAGTTTAATAAAGTCGTGATTCAACTGACACCTTATATTTTAATAACTTTCCCATTTATAAAATTACATTCCTGGGTTACAATGCCTGGTAACTCCTAGAAGCCTGTTTTCAAGTTATTTATATTATCTGACATTTGAGGTATGTTCCGTATATGTTTTAGTGGATCACCATCATCAGTAACCATTTTATACCTAACCATTTTGAAGTAACTCATATTTTCTCACACAATAATAAATATAGAGATAAATTGGTCTATTACTGCAGATACATTGACGACACCTTGTGCTTGTTTGATGGTACCGCTAGACAGTTGAATATAAAGTAAAATTATCCAAACAGTATTAACCCCAAGTTGAAATTCACCCTTGAAAATTAACGACAGGATTAACTTTTTGGATTTATCGATAGGCAAGAAGGACGGTTTTTATACATTTAGCATATATAGAAAGCCTACTTCAACGGACCAAACTATTCATGCTTCTTCGAATCATCCGATGAATCATAAGTTGGCTGCCTTTAACAGTCTCGACCATCGACTACTCAGTTTGCCTCTGAATTATAGTGATTTCCAAAGGGAATATAACATAGTCAAACACATAACGTCGTTAAACGGCTATGAACAAGGATTAATCGACAGACTAATTAAAAAAGATAAAAGGAAAATAAATAGCACAAAAGAACCCCATGAACCAAGAAATAAACATAAAATGAAAATAAATAGCACAAAAGAACTACCCCATGAACCAAGAAATAAACTAACGTATATACCCATTGAGTATAACAGGAAACTGGAATTAAAATTAAAGAAAGAATTGAGAAAACATAATATATCATCCCGGCATACAGAACTATAAATAACCTCAACGTTTTTTAATCCAAAGAATAATAATCCATCTTTTGACAGAATTGACATGTCAGGTGTATATAAGATTACGTGCAGTGATTGCTCTAAATTTTATATCGGTCAAACAGTGATATTTCAGACAGTGTATATATTTAAATTTGTTCAAGTGTTTGTGGTTTTTTAATGTTTTATGTTAATTGTGTGTATTTTGTTACGAAGTGTTCCACAACAGTTAAATGAATATTTTTTAGGTTGATCTGATGATGGTGGCATGAACCACCGAAACCGGTAATCCAAAAAGGATATACTGTAGAGTGCTCGACGGTTGAAATAGGGCATTTAATTACCCATTATTATAATAATTGCATTCTTGCAAACTCAAAACATAATGTTTAAATAAGAAAGAAAATAAGTTTTAAAATGACAAAACTAAAACCTAAATTGCTTAGTATCTATTAGCTTAAAAATTTTAAACAATAATTGTTTTATTACTCAATCTCACGAACTGAATGCAATGCAATCATGTTATAAAATAATAAAAAAAGCATGTTACACACATATAATAGGTACTGTAATCACATACAACATACAATATAACGCAGGATGCAAATGTGAATATAAAATAGTTTCTTTAGAGCAGGACCTTTAAATTTGTTTATTTTAAGTAATTGAGAATATTTTTACTAAATCGGTTTGTAAAGTTGCTGTTATATAAAGAAGATATGTGGATAAAATGCTTAGTCGAACAGCTAAGCAATTTTTTTTTCATTTGACTTAGTGTCAAACTAAATGGTCTAAAGGCAGTATAAAGTATTTTCCTTTTCCTTGGATTGGCGTCTTGTAACTTTACCCTTCTGGTATCTTGGGTGTTCAATGCCTAGGTCAAATCTTCAGTCAATATGTCGAAATTTAACAATCATAACTTAAAAACATAACTAAAACTTAAAACGGAATATATGTAATCTAAATCTCAGTTCATGGGTGTTGTGACTTCACTGAGAATTGTTTTTCTTTGTGAATGTTTTCTTGCAAAAATTCCTTAAAAAATTTTAATAACTGTGGCTTTTAACAAAGACACGTATTTAAAGATACATGCATTTACTGTCCTAATGGTTTACACTTAGATAAACTACAAATTATAAGTGTTTGTTAGTTAATGAATGTTAAACTAAAAGTGAGTTTTGTCTTTGGTATTTGTAAAATGGTTTTATCAAATATACAAGATTGTGACTTTTCGTCTGTGCGAAGAACAATCTTTATTAGTGTATCATCACAACAAAATTGTATTTGTTAAATTTAGTATGTGAGAAATAACATTTAAATATATTATGTTGTGGCAAATAAAATATTACAATAAATAAGCTAACCTTTAAATATTGGTTTGCAGGTTTAGATTCAGCTACTTCAAACACAAAACATTAGATAAAATATTTCTCACATAACTATTAACAGTTGTTAGATGGAATCATCATTATATTATTTAATCAATTGACACATACAACTATTTATAGTTAGTTACACTTCTGATAATTTTTGTGTATAGATAACTCTCTAACTGTAAACATACTAAAACTAAATTTAATTGTAATTCAGCCTTTACAATTAAACTTTATTCAATTTTAATTATTAAGTTATTTAAATGAAAAACAATTACCAAGGATTTAATATTCGTTTTTCAATTAGGAAAAATAGCTAATTTTCTATAAAACTCACCTGATAATATGGCGAAGAATGCTGTTAGTAGCAGCACTTTCATTTTGCTCATTAATGTAAAACTAAAAGAAGCCACACAATTGACCCTGGTACTACTTCTTTTAAGTATTTTTTTATCAAGAACAATAAAATAATTATACATTACGAATCTTTAAAATGATAAAAAAAAACATTAATAAATACTGAATCCATATAGATAATGTATATACGTTTGTCGTTAAGTAAGAAGATAAAGTTCATGACATACATGGAACTCAATTACAATGTGTATTTTTAAATGTTACATTTTTAGTTATTTAAACAAAAATTAGAGAATGGGTTGACAGTACTAAATGGTATGCATAATTATATGGCTTTACCATTTATATTTTACTAGGTGACTCGTGGTGGTTGGTATTTTCAGTATTTTTAACGTAATTGTATTCTTTTTAAGTGTTCAGTCAGTGAGTGGTATTTTACTTTTATATATATTGATCTTAAATAATAAAAGCACTATTGTCATAATAATAAAAGATCTGAAATTATGATTTTAGTAACTTTGATCCCCCCAAAACCCCTCCTAAAATTTCGAAATTTTTAATACCCTTTCTTAGTAAGCACCTATGGCCCTAGAGGAAGCTACATACCAAATTTAATTTCAATCCATTCGGTTGTTTTTGAGAAATCGTGATGAGTGAGTCAGTGTGTGAGTGGTATTTCGCTTTTATATATTATATAGATACTAATACATGTACAAAATATCAACACATCTATTATAGCTATTTTTTACACCAGAAATCAGTGAGAGAAAAAAACCAAGGTCAACAAAAGATAAAGTTAATTTTTACTTGTATCATATTCTTAAATGTAAACTGTTTCGCCCAATCGTACATACCAACATCTATAAATAAAACTAATATACACAGCTTATTACAATAACAGCTTATTATTTAAACTCAAAGTAAAAACACATTTACTTAAATAAAAACACAATACAGTTCAAAGAAAAACACAAGGCTCCACTAAAGCAGAGAACAAATTATTCTTTAATTTATTCTTGGCAATCAATTTCCTTTCAGTTCCTTATCTAATTTTATTTTTGTGCCTTGGTTACACAGTTTTCTTAATCTCACATTTTATTTTATTTTTCAGCATTTATATAACTATATTACCCGGCAAGAAACCTTTGCCTAGTGTAAATTCTAAGTTATATCTTTGTTTCCTTTAAATTTTATTAATTATATTATATTATAATGCCTCCAGAATTGTGGTATAGACTATCTAATGGTTTACATACCTTAATGTTCGTCTACAGTCTTTTTTGCCCTTCTTCTTTTTGTCGGGACTACTGGTTTTTTTTTTTGTCAAGACGAGACATATTAATTGGCCAACGATGACACGTGACAAACTTGTTCTTAATTATTTATGTTGTGTTAAATTATTTACATGATTTATGTAGTGTTGTTAAATGTGACTCTGTGAACAACTTCGTTTGTGTTTGTGACTTGAAAATGGACTTTTGACTCCGAAACCGGTTGTCCCAATAAAAAGAAAATGTAAAAAAAGGACTGTAGACGGACATTAAGGAATGTAAAGCGTTATACAGATTAAATATAACATCGGAACCGCATATGTGCCGTACAAATTACTATCCACGCCGAAGATGTAACAATAAAGATTTTCTGCCCTTTAAAAGCTGTAGAGGTAACCCCTTTGTTCAGTTAGAGCCTGGGTCACATTATAACCCACTTTTCCATATTCTGCTATTCTTGGGTTGAATATAGCTCTTCCAGTTCGTAATATACTTCACTCCTTTCTTCCTCAAGAAGACTGATGGGCGGGGTGCCAGCCAAAACCAGAGATACACTTTGCGTAAATGCTTGGTACGCCAATATAACTCTCAGTAGTTCTGGATGTATATCAATCTTTTCCTATCTACTTCTTTGTTCCTAGCTTCCGTCCATGATGGGGCTAAAAACACAGTATCCAGGATTAAATGACGGTTGAACAAATTGCCTTTCTTAGCACTTGGTTTGGCATCCGTCTTGACAACTAACTTCCCTTTTCCGTAATTTTTATAAATATTTTCTCGATTTGAAGCCCAAACTATAGGTTTTTGTAAATTTCCACTCCAAGATAAGTTAAGTGCTTCTGCCATTCTATATGGTTCATATAGACCTTACAGATTCGGTTTTATGTAAGGCGTTCATTTAGTTATGAGCACCTTCTTTCATTTGATGTATTGTTATTTTTAGATTCTAAGTCTACCCATATGTCGATAGATATAGTGTCCATTCTTATCTCTAGTCGGTTATTATTGTTAATGTTAATAAATTACAAGTCGCAAAGTAAAATAAGTCCTTTCTTTATTTAATACGTCAGTTTTTAATATTTTAAAAACTTATTATTGAACATTTTTCGATTAGATTAATTTAAGGAATTCAATATCGTCATTCAAAATTGTTCCCAAAACTTTATATACATTTGGATAGTATTGCAATAATTGTTGTACATACATTACGGGTATTCTAAAAGCATATTTTACCATTTTGTTGTTTTAGATACAATTTAACAATAACTTTACCTCTTAATAAGCTTAAACTTATTTATTGTTACAATTTGAGAATCTCTTGCTAGTTAAAAATTGTCTAACTAAATTTAGTATTTATTGTTTAATTTGAGTTTTTTTTTCATTTTACTCTAATTTAAGTCCGGACATCTTATATCTAAATTAATACTGAAAATAATGCAGTTCTGGTGAAAAATATAACAAAGGAATAAATCAGTTATAGCACGAAGTTCGAAATAATGAAATTAATATTTTGTTATAAACTTTAGCGTTTAAAATTATTTTACTATACACATATTCTAGGTAAGTTTACAATTTTAATTTTAATTCAGTTTGAATTACTTATGGTTTGTATAAACTAAAACCATACTTTCCAAACATGTAAATTAAGTTAAATAGCTTTATATAAAAAATATGTATACATGTATATATATTAAGCAGGTAACTTAATTAAAATAAAATTTATAAAAATAAATAATATATCAAGGCTTGCACTCACACTTTCGTCTGTCAGTTGATATCATCAAGTAAGTTTGTTAGATTGAGTCAGATTTACCTAAAATTTCCACCTATAGTCTGATTTAAATTAGAATGGTCCTGGGTGGCGAACGTTGGATAGAGTGGAGGGGCCGCGCTGATGCCAAATCTACACACCGCTGTACTGCCAACGAACGGACTTCTCATAAATGTAAACGCTGCTTTAGAACGTTGCATATGGTTACTATAACAACCGCTGGAAAGGTAATAGCTGGTTGGCTCTTGGAGTAGGGGGTCCTTCTAGCTCACCCTCCCCGCCCGTGTCAACCAAATCTGTTCTACTTCAAATCAAACTATAGAACTATAAATAGTCCTGTCACACTTATTGCTCACGGTTTGTCGAGATGTTTCTAAACAATACTGTTCTATAATAAACTAGCTGACCCGTACGGCGTTGCCGTGGTGGTTGGTATTTTCAGTCTTTTTAACGTAATTGTATTCTTTTTAATTGTTCAGTCAGTGAGTGGTTTTTGGCTTATATATATATATATATATAGATCTTAAATAATAAAAGCACTATTGTCATAATAATAAAAGATCTTAAAATTATGATTTTAGTAACTTTGATCACCCCAAACCTCTCCTAAAATTTCGAAATTTTTCATAACCTTTCCTAGAGATCACCTATATCCCTAGAGGAAGCAACATACCAAATTTCATTCCAATCCGTTCGGTAGTTTTGAAGAAATCGTGATTTAATAACTTTGACTCCCCCCCCATAAAATATTTCGATTTTTTTCAAACCCTTTCTTAGCGAGCGCCTATGGCCCTAGAGGAAACTACATACCAAATTTCATTCCAATCTGTTCGGTAATTTTGGAGAAATCGTGATTTAGTAATTTTTACCCCCCAAACCCCCCTAAAATTTCCAATTTTTTAAAACCCTTTTAGTGAACACTTATGGCCCTAGAGGAAGCTACATACCAAATTTCATTCCAATCCGTTCGTTAGTTTTGAAGAAATCGTTTTTTAATAACTTTGATCCCCCAAACCCCCCTAAAATTTCGAAAATTTTCATACCCTTTCTTAGCGAGCGCCTATGGCCCTAGAGGAAGCTACATACCAAATTTCATTCCAATTTGTTCCGTAATTTTGGAGAAATCGTGATTTAATCATTTTTACCCCAAAACCCCCCTAAAATTTCCAATTTTTTAAATCCCTTTTTTAGTGAACACTTATGGCCCTAGAGGAAGCTACATACCAAATTTCATTTCAATCCGTTCGGTAGTTTTTGAGAAATCGTGATGAGTGAGTGAGTGGTATTTCGCTTTTATATATATAGATTTACCTGCAAGAACTATAAGTTCATTAAAGTAAAAACAGTTAAATTCCTATTAGTTACCCTTTAAATTAAATTACGTCATCATATTAACAAGACGTAAATTAGTTTTAATACAAAAACAGTACATTATATAATCACTGACCTATTTGCTTTGGCATTCACCGTATGATAATTTAATTTAGAAATAATCATTTTTTATTTTAGTTTTTCTAGTCTCTTTACTACTTTATATCTAAAAAGTAAAGTTTTAATAAAATAGGATGTAAAGCTAGTGCCACCTTATAAGAAAAAGATTAATTCTTTTAAATTGCTCAAGGCACCAATCCAAGCACCAAGTAGCTGATTTAAATTAAATACATAGTTCCTACTTCTTCTCTTCCGTACAATCTGCAAGCAACAATTGTTTTCATATTTTATATTTGACCACGACAACGAACAATATGAATTTAATTACACTTAAATTTCATTAAAATTAAATGTGAATAAAGCGTTTTTAAATAAAGGATACACTCCACGAAGCCGAACCATGAAGCTGACAATAATTTCAAACCAACTACATTAGGAAAACATAAACTCAACGACATGGTAACCTACATTGAATTACTTCCTTATTTCGCTTTCACTACGTTTTGATATTGACGTAACCAACCATATGTATTCAGTATTTAGGTTGTATCAGTTCATTTCAAGCTGTAAATAATATAAATTTTGGTAAGATAACAGTTATATAAACATCTAAAACTTAACAATTATTCTACCTTGTTTTAAATATCGAATATCAATTTGTACAAACAAAAATAACTTTTTAAAACTACTTTCTTTGTATGAGGCAATGTTTGTATTCAAAAATAGTTAAGTTCACTTTGTGCAATCAATTATTTTCCATACAAAAATAATTAGTTTTAGATTTTAAAACTTAACACGAAAAGTATTGATGGCGATATTTAATCATTTTGAGTACAATTTGATTTTTATATTTCATCAACAGTTTGATTTGTCTTGACTAGATTTAACTGATAAAATCAATATTTTAGACAAATTAAATGTTTTGAGTTACCATTCACGTTAATGCAGTTGGGCTCAGTAATCAATTAAATGGAACTTATTGTACATTTTCTCAGTTTACCCAAACTAAACTTAAAACTAATTCCTCATTTAAATCTGAAAAAGTTATAAAATGATATCATTATTGCATATTTATTTTTTGTCAATTTTGTAAAAAAAACACAAACTTTATTCTGTCATTAATACAAAAAAATATTTCCATCTTAAATGTTTTTCTTCATTTCTTTCAACTACTGATTATTTACATTATTATAAATAACCAAACAAGTATTATTATGCCGTGCCATGTGTTTTCCGTTGTGGATGGAATTGTAGGATTGGACTGCGATATTTCACTGTAAGTTATTTCATTAACTGAATTACATAATATGTGCATTGTTGTTAATACTCACTAGTTTAAAAGAACAAAATTTGTTGTTCTCCTCGAAAGTGGCTCAATCTAAAATGCTACACATTTTGAACAAAAATATGGTCAGCTTAAAAAATAGTTTGATTATGATGCAGTGTCAACAGAAAAATTTGTATAATGTTGTAAGAAATAAATATATTATTATAAATATAATTTCTTACCGTATCCTCGTCCTCCTTAATGTGTTACCTTGCCGTTTTGCAATTCAGCGTAAAATACCTCACCAAACCACCCTAAAATTTCGATTTTTTTTAAAAAAAACCTTTCTTAAGGAGCACCTATGGTCCTAGAGAAACCTATAAACCAAACTTCATTCCAATCCATTCAGTAGTTTTAGAGAAATCGTGATTTAGTAACTTTAACCCCCCCTAAACCCCCTAAAATTTCGAATTTTTTGAAAACCTTTCTTAGCGAGCACCTAGGGCCCTAGAGGAAGCTACATTCCAAATTTTGTTCCAATCCGTTCAGTGGTTTTGGAGAAATCGTGATTTAGTTACTTTGACCCCCAAACCCTCCCTAAATTTCGAGTTTTTTTAAACCCTTTCTTATCGAGCACCTAGGGCCCTAGAGGATGATACATACTAAATTTCATTCCAATCCGTTCAGTAGTTTTTGAGAAATCGTGATTTAGTAACTTTGAACCCCCCAAACCCTCCTAAAATTTTGAATTTTTTGAAAACCTTTCTTAGTGAGCACCTAGAGGAAGCTACATACCAAATTTCGTTCCAATCCGGTCAGTAGTTTTTGAGAAATCATGATCAGTGAGTAAGTGGATTTGACTTTTATTTATATAGATAGATAAATAATTAATTTATTTGCTAAATTATTTCAAAGATTGTAAACATTCACATTCAAAGCCATCCGGCACATGCAGGACATTCGACCATGTGAGGAACTCTTTTAAAACCGGTTAGTTATCGCTGCACATACGTCAGATATCAACCACTGCTTGCACTAGACTCCAGACATATTACAGTATATTATCAATTGTTACACAAAAATATAATTTATTTACTTACATACTTCAAAGAACTTGCATGTAATAAATTAATACATAACTCGGTCGATCTAGTTGCATATGATAAAAGAAGACTTTGTATTATGTATGTCATTTAAATTACCATATATGTTGAGAAAAGAACACAAATTTCACTTTAATTAATTTCCATTCTACATATAAACCTTTTGTTACCCAAAGATGTTGGCATCAAAATATATTATATATTATGAGTGTTGTTACTTTTTACGTTGTCACGTAAATTTTAAATATATATAGTTTATTTCTTATTATAATTTATTATTTGCATATCAAACTTACAATATCGATGTTAAATATAAAAAAATTACTGTTGATATTTATATACAACATTAATTTAAGATATATGTACAACGTTCTAGTAATTTTATTAAATTGGTTGTAACAAACAAACAATTTTTTTCTCCTTTTATTAATGCTGTTCCTTAGGTACTATAACCACTTGGTTAGATTGGTTGTTTTGAACTGTAACGGACTGGTCTTTGTCATTCTATATTGTAACCAAACATAACTATAATATAATTACTCCCTGAAAGTTGCACCTTAATGAAACATATACATAGTAAATAGTATACACATTTATTTCATATTTATGGTGATCTTGTACAATTCGAAGCTCTTACAATTTCTTCTGAAAAATCTAATTTTAACTTTCATTATACAGATTTAAAAATTATCATTAACATTTTACATTGATCAAAGAATAAATGTATAAATTATTTTTTAAAGAAAAAACGATGCTGTAAAGTACTTTAGTTATGTTTCTTGATTTTAGTCCTTAATTCATTGTAATGTATTTCATCACTGTGATTAATAGAAACAACAAAAATGTATTCAACTCCTAGTGCATATTAAAATAAATTAAGAAGATGTAATTGCGGAGAGTGAGAAGTTTGTCCAATATGTTAGAGATTCCGAGAACTAATGTTATATTTTGTTTTTTTCAACTCTCGCTTGATGGTGTGTTACAGTACCTCACCTTATTCTGCATATATGAATACTTGTTTTTGATCTGGAACAATATTACGTTTTTGCATTTTTTGTTTTTTTGTTAATTGCACTATTTTACCCATTAGTTACAGCAATGTGTTTGTTTATATCCAGATCTTTAATATCGGTCTCCAATTTAAGGGGTACTGTTAAGAGTCTATGTACTAAACTATATCTCAATCAATACAATAAGACAATTATGTACTTCCATAAATATAGTTGTTGTTTTTTTTTTCTTTTAATATAGTTTATGGACATGAATTTCGTTATGAATTACGTGAAAATTTGTATTGTTTCTCGAATTTTGCTGCTGTTATAACAATACGTTTGAACACATTTGTCAGACGTTATTAATTGATTAAAAACATGAATTGTGTTTTGAAACTCTCTGAAATTTTTTGTTAGAATTGTTCTTTAGGTTTCTTGTTTCTTTGTTTTTTTTTAAATGTTGTTTAAAATAAGTCCAGAACAAATTGTTATATTAATATTGTATTTTGAACAAACTCTTTTACTACAAGGTTTCTCGTGTTAAATATGGTTAAATTAAACTAATAGATTTTTATAAATAATTACATGAAATAATATTTGATGGAAAAGTAATATTTTCTGACATATATTTTTGTGGCATTTAAATATTTTCTTCACACATGGAATAATTCTAAAAAGTGGTTCCTGATAGTTCCAAATTACTCTGTAGTTCATATTATCATTTGTGGGTCGTTCCGTATTTACCTTCTTTATCTTGCAAGTGATAACACTTTGTCTCCAATAAAGCTCGTTGAACGTAAGTATTGGTAAACATGTCATGTAGGCACTCGTCACTGGTATTAAAAAAGTAAATATTGTGTAACAGACAAGGTTTTTTGTTATTTACGATAACAATGTCTGTGCAAATATTCTTAATTGGCCTAAAGTGTCTAGGCTACATTGTCTGTGTACTGTATTATTAATTATGATCACCGGCACTAGTAGTTGGCACAGATTTAGTTTTCAAATTAAAAACACCATTACATTAAACACAAATGCTACAACTAAACAACATTTAATACAAATACTTTAACTAACAGAAATCATGTTATGAAAATTCATGAACCAATCATTTTGAATCCTTTAAAAATATTTAAATCTAGTTTCAAATCCTCTCGTATGTTTTGTCAAAATAGTGCCAGTTACAAGATCTCTTAAAATTATGTAGAAATCTTTAAAGGCGAGACATAATTTTTATTTTTTGTTATAGTTGACGATAATTAGGTAATTTAACACTGTCAGCTAACTTCATACAGATGAAAGGAATTAATTGTGAGTTAACCCTAGAACACTAATTTGGTTTTAGCCAAACGTAGTTACTAAACCTTCGTCTGCAAGACTACTGTTTAAAAAGGGTAATAAACCAAACTTAAAATATTTTTGCTCACATAACTTTGAATAAGGTGTCATTATAAACACTTTCAATACGTTTTACAAAATTTTTAGTCTGTGGCATCGTCACAGGTACACTTTGTTTGGTACTCCCCACAAATTGCTCTTGAGCACTTCTTACAAAAAAATCGAGTCATTCTTCTCTTTGCTGAAGCGTAGAATGTGCATATCTTGTGATCCTGTTGTTGTCTTACATAAAATACAACTAACATACATTGTTCAGGAACATAGTCCAGTTCTGCACCAGTATCATATGAGTAACTACCGGTATCATACCAGTAACTAAACTAACGTAAATACTAATTTAGTCTGCCAGACTACGCTAACTTAAAAACTAGCAAAAAACATGCACTCACGGACTTACTATACTGACCATATAATCAGCTAGTGCTCAAATGAAGGTACACGGAGTGGTGGGCCGCTCGGTGGAGAGGAATTAGGGAAAGTAGAATCATCGATAGTTCACAGTAGTCTGTCAGACTAAACGTTAGTGTTCTAGGGTTAAATTATCAAAGATGTTCCAGAGAGTATATTTTTAAACACACTAACAATGTGATCATTTATCAAATTCAAAGTTCGCTACACAATTAATGTTAAACAGTAAAATTACTCGAGTAAGTAAAATAACTTCTAATTTAGAACAACAATAATACTCCAGTCCCACCGACCTTCAGTAATTTAATTAATTGAAACTAACTTATTGTTGAATAGAAGTTTAAGTGACAAACAAACAAACTTTTAAGGGCAAATACGTGAAAATTATTGCATACATAACAGCAAACAACCTTTTATGTAGAGTTAAATAGACGGTATATCACGCAGTGTTGGGATTTTCTTTACAGTTTACATTTTTAAATGCAGACACATTTTTACTAGTAGTTTAAGCAAAAATAGGTAATTCTTAAATAAATTATATTTTTTACACAACCTTAAACGAAATATTTTCTGTATTGTAAATGTTTTCTTGTATATGATCCAAAACCATTTAAGGAAATCATTATTTTATAAGCTAATTCTTGGATCAGATTTATTCAAATAAAACCCTCAATCATATGTTTAATGGAAACACTAAGACATATCTAAACAAATACCAATAGTTCCATAAATTAAAATTACATAATATAAAAACCAGTAACATAAAGTTAGGTTACGTGAACAAATATACGTGCTATTTAGTTCATATATAACTATGTGTAGTATATACTAATTTGAAGGTTACTGGAGTACCAATAGAAGAAACTTTTATTATTTTTTGTATGGTCTAATAATTTGTAAAAATACCATTTAATATCTGAACAAATCGACAAAAAATCAAATTAAAAGTCACCTTCAAACTTTCTAGTTAAAGTCTACGACTGATTTCAACACATTTTCAAAAAAATGTCTCTATTGTCAGCTGCTTTTAACCACTCGTTGCTACCAAGGTTGTTAGGGATGTACTCTAACAACCTTGCGTTGCTACAACCTTGACCCAAGTATCCTCCAACCTTTATGCCATGACTCGATTGTCATAAATGTATTAAATTTAATTTTCAAAATCAACATGCACATGCATTTTTTAAATTTATTTATATAAAGTAGATATCTTGAAAATTTAATGGAAGCCTTTTGAGAAATTAATTTAAACAAGTTTAATTTGTAGTTTTATAATTTAGTTGTATTCTATTTTCACAATTATACCATATTAAGGAATTTGTAATAAACATAAGGAAATACATTTTAATATTCAAGAACATAAAGGAAGCAAAATAATTACAATTGCAACATATATCAATAAACAATTCTTTATTTGGAGTTAAAATAATTTAATTTGATATTAGGCCTTAATGCTACCAAACCTTAATGGTTAGGCTTATACTTATGTATTTATCTTTAGATCAAATATTATTTTATTAATAAATATAAAATTGTATTAGAGTGCCTCAACAAATACGTTGACCAAAACAACTTATTTAACAAAAGTCTAAACATAAAAACATTTTGTCACACTTACCCTAGTCATCCATCGCTTTATCAAACTTATTGAATTATCCTTTGTTATTAATGGGGTTTAAAGTTACAGAAGTTGATTCCTTCTATGTTTTTTGTTTGTTAATATGGGAATACAATATAGATAATCCAGCTAATTAGTATTATTCAATAAACTATTAAACATATTATGCTACAAACCTATAAGTGGGAAATAGAAGAAACTTTTAACTAAATGTTTTTACATAAGTTTGAATTGTTTCATGTCTATAACAAAATAACTAGTAGTTGAAATAATTTAAAACAAAGTTAAAATAACATAACAGCTATACATAATTTTTAATCGACCTATTTGTTGTGTAATATAATCATATTTTATATCTCCTTGTGCACATGAAAATAACAACAACTATCAGCCAGCACAGCTGTCGTAACATCCATGTATAGTAAAATATGTTATCTAATTACATTACAGAGATACACAAACTGGCTCATGAAGTATATTGTTTGCCGACTGAATGTATTTTGAATGAAATCAGCATTTTTCTCGTTTTTGTTTGGGATTGTAATTTTCCATTACTTGTGTTAAGTTTTATTATGGGTAGAATAAAATCGGATTTTTATATTTAAATTGAGGTTACAAAGTTAGGTTATTGTAGGACAAATATTTAGTAAAATATATTAAGTAAAATTTGTAGAATCAATTATATTATGTTACGTCTTACAATAATGATTTCCATAATCCCAGATTACAGATTTCTTCTGTTTATGTAGCCAGCTTCAGATCTGTTTAAATATCATTATTAAAATGTTCCACAAATTCCACAAGCACACAATAATATACTTTACTTGTCACAGATCTAAGATCTTATAAACACACACGACATTTAACAAATTACACAGACACATTTTTAAATTTGTAACTCTGATTCTAGACTAATCACATTTAACATGACATGAAGGTTATTTAACTACAAACAAAAATTGTAACTGATAGGATCACTGAGTCATTGTATCACTGAGTCATTGGATCTCTGAGTCATTTAATCACTGAGTCATTAGATCTCTGAGTCATTTAATCACTGAGTCATTGGATCTCTGAGTCATTTAATCACTGAGTCATTGGATCTCTGAGTCATTTAATCACTGAGTAATTGGATCTCTGAGTCATTAAATTATTGAGTCATTGGATCTCTGAGTCATTTAATCACTGAGTCATTGGATCTCTGAGTCAGTTAATCACTGAGTCATTGGATCTCTGAGTCATTTAATTACTGAGTCATTGGATCTCTCAGTCATTTAATCACTGAGTCATTAGATCTCTGAGTCATTTAATCATTAAGTCATTGGATCTCTGAGTCATTTAATCACTTAGTCATTGGATCTCTGAGTCATTAAATCACTGAGTCATTGGATCTCTGAGTCATTTAATCACTGAGTCATTGGATCTCTGAGTCAGTTAATCACTGAGTCATTGGATCTCTGAGTCATTTAATCACTGAGTCATTGGATCTCTCAGTCATTTAATCACTGAGTCATTAGATCTCTGAGTCATTTAATCATTAAGTCATTGGATCTCTGAGTCATTTAATCACTTAGTCATTTGATCTCTTTACATACGGATGGGGTTATCGTGTAAAATATTTTACAGTTACCAACTTTAGTAATTTATAAATCTGGTATTATTGTAAAGTATTTAAAGTTGACCCTTCTTACACTTTAGTACTACATCTATATTACTATTAATACAACTATTATTTATATGATGTATATCTGTTTTGCATCTGTTGCTATTCGTCCTAGTCTTATTTGTAGCCTGATTGTTGAAACGAGTCATGACTTACGTGACTTATGAAATAGCTAAAACTGTCTTATATGTCTAATTTACGCTTTAAACTTTTGCATCATACGTATGATATTTATATCACAATATAATGTTTGTACAATACGAATTCCGTAAGCAATATATGTTCAGAAATATCCGTAAACTTAATAATCTGCCTCCTATGTATGTATACTTTGTTGTTTTGCTCCTTGGACGATTCGTAAGATAAATTCCGATCTACAGCTATATATACATTAAACCAAATACTAAAGATATTTTTCGCTACCAGTAGTTTATGTTAATCTGTAATCTATACCTAATCAGTTAGTACAATTTTCACTGGTGTTTATAAACTCTACAACGGAGTTGGATGCGCATTTGTTAAGTCAGGAAACAGCTTCATCTATTGATTACCTTCCGCTTCTTCTGTACGCACAGCAGCAAAACTCAATTAACTAAATACTGTATCACTAATATCGGTGAACATTACTATATATTCTGATGCAAGATTTGCTCTTGAATTTATCTAAGATACCTATTTCCGTAACTCTTTGGTTAAAGGTATTCCTTGTTCAACACGCTGACTGGATGCAAGGAGTTGGTCGTCGTTCTTTTCTTTTGAGTTCCGGGACATGTTGCGATACAGGAAATACTAAGGCTGACCTAGCTGCTAAGGAGCGACACACTTACGACCTAACTTAAAATGTGTAATGACATCCTATTCTCCTATAAAGTTGCATTGTGTTGCGTAGCTCCCGGATTGAGTAATAAAACGAATATAAAAAAATAGGTATAACATTTACCTTTATACGTCTATTCAATCCTTGTTATTATAGCTGTGACAACCGCTGTTCCGGGTTCCCCCATCTTCCGCACTAATTAATTAAATAAATAAAACCATTTCTGTCCTAGTAAGATTTTCGTAAATTCACATAATACACGCGTGTAAAAATCACAAAGTAAGGTTCATTACTGTCAATATGCTGCGCGGGCGAGGGTTAGTTAACTAATGAAGTTATGCTGGCCGTGGTTATTTGTCCCATGCATCCATGTAACGGCTTTTACATGACTTTTAATTCGCTACCTCTAAAATTGAGAAACAACGCTTGTTAAATGATAAAATATCTTTCTAATCCAACGTTTTTATTGGCAGCTTAATGAATCGGATAAAAAAAAATTCCCGATGACATACCGCAACACGTTCAACGTCTAACACCGTACCACGAACAGCATAACTCTTTCTTTTAAAGTTGTCCGGTTTAAATCAAACCTTATTAGAAAGTTGGAAAAAGAGTGGGCAGCGGTACAACATAATAAACTCCGATCAAGTAACAATACTGTTCGGCCGTGGATATATTCAAATCGCCGAAGCCGTCTGGAGGAAATGGTGGCCATTCCATGCTAACTTATGGGTTGCTTCCTTTCTATCAAGTACCTTATATTGCACTTCATGAGGACACATTATTTACTGAATTACTGTCTTTCTATCAAGTACCTTATATTGCAATATGGAAAATTAAGCAAGTTCGTAACAGGTTTTACCTGCCAAATTGCATTTACACGATGCTGTGGGATGATACCCAGAACCTTAATATAGTGTAATGTTTCTTCATCGTTTGATGAGATTTATCACATTTAACGATACTTGTAGTTTTTTTCTGTTTTATTTATTCCTAATGTGTTTCTGTATTATATATTATTATTATTTTATTTTTATACAGCTATATTATTAATTTAGTGTTTCTCCAATGAATGATATGATTGGTTACATTTAAAGATACTTTTCGTTTCGTCCTATGTTTAAAATATATATGTTATTAAAATGTTATTTATTAATACTATATTATTTATTGTTATTTTATTATTTCCAAATAATTTCACTGTTGTGTCTAAATTAAGTGTAGAATTTTTGTAACTGTTTGTGATTTTTTTTAATCATAATTCATTTGTTTCATGAATTTATAAGCATTACATAAATCATATCATGTAAAAACAAAGTTTCCGAATGGCTTTTCAATAGCATAAAATAATAAATAATTTAATAACTGAGAATAACTAACCAAGGATTGCGTGATTCCAGCAACAGAAGAAATGTGTCAAGAGAAAGATAATTTATTTAAAACCATTATTTTGTCAGAAAACAGTGTGACTGGAAGAGTAGATGTTCTTTCAGAAAATATATTTAATTATTTGTATAACAAAAATCAACACTTAGAGTTGCCAAAGCGGTGGATGAGTTAACAGATTTTTCAGATACTGCTCAGCTGTTACTTTCTATTTAATTTATATATGAAATCTATGCAATTTATTAATAGCTTCATGACCTTTACAGCATTTACGGCGCGACCTTTCTAGAAGATAATTTTACTAGTTGAAAATTATGATCAGAAAATAGACTTCAATGATAAAACATGAACTGTGTTACTACTGATGGTGGCAAAATAAGTGTGGGTGAAATAAAATGTGGAGGAGCTGTATCAATGAACATAGAAAATGACTGTGGTTCCAAACCATTAATCGCATCATTTTACGACAGTATTTTTGCAGAAAATTATGATAAGATTAATGTGAAATTAAAACGTCTTACCATGCTATCTGCAGTACTCTGTTTTAGTTGCGGGAAAGTTCCAAAGCGATTGTTTGAGGTCAGAGAAATAATAATAGAAAGTTGTTTATGAATGTAAATGAAACGTCATCATTTTATACAGATTTTAATAAAACATATTAACTTATTTTGAATTTACAAGGAGAAACAATCTTCTACCTAATTTGTGCACTCATATTAACACCTTTCGAAAGCAAACTGTGATGTTTTGATCATAATTTAAAATATATATAATACCTATGCGTGTGTTTCACGAATTAAAAACAAATATTTACGATGTATTTGGAAGAAAGATTTTTGCTAAATTTTTAACGTCAAAATTTATGCAATTTTATAAATGTCCACTCACACATTTGAAACATTTTCAGGAATTTGTTTGTGACTTTTTTCCGTTCAGCATTTCTTATCTGTTTGAAAATCACTCTCGATAATTAAATACACAAAAAATATTTCAATATTAAAATTAACCAATAAGAATTCAAGGTCGATGATGATAAATTACACTAGCAAACTTGATCCTTAGCTTTCCAGAGGAAAGTTACAGTAATCTCATTAATTAAAATTATTATGTTTAATTGCATTATGTGAATCACCTAAGCATGCCACTTATAGTATTTTTTTAATGAAAAAAATCTTATATCATTAATGACAGATAAAATGTTTAGTTTTATTACGTATGCCAGTTATTGTATTTCTTAATTTGTCTCCAAATCAAAACATCTGAATTTGTATGATTTACTTACTTTGTAAATGCTGCAATACAATATAAATAAACTATGATGGACCATAGCTTAGAGACCCCACAGTATGACCATACTGTATTAAAATGTTGTAAATGTTACTGAAGTTATAAGTTAACATACAGACCTCTATATTGTTTATATTTGAAACATAGAGAGTTGGACGCTTCTAGTGTATATACTATAGCAAAAGAAATCAATATTCTAACTAGGAATGATTTAATTGATATTTCTGACATTATTTTTATCTCGTTTTTATTTCATAGAATTACAAATAGTGTAACACTTGCTTAAGGTACTCTAGATAAAGTCAAGGTCTAAAGTTGGAATTTTATAACTAATATCGTTTATAGTTCCTGCCTGACCTTTTCCATATGAAGCCTTACCGACTGTCTCAAAATAGTACAAACCATTTGCACTGAAACAAAAAAAGTATGAAAATATTTTATAAATTTTAATTAAATCGAAACTATATAACTTATAGGCCTTATTATACTATACACAATGGTTTAATTACTTATTTTAAAGTAAGGTTTATGTTATGATGTTGGTTATATATAAATATTATTATATTAGTATGGTTATACAACAATACTTCCTGTATAAAGAACTTGCATGTTTTGTAATGTAGAACACTTTATTCGAAAAGATACTCGTTATTTCTTTGATGGTTAGTTGCAAAACAACAACTGTAATATTTAGATTATTTTGAAGAAATATCTAGAATTAGTTAAGTACTATAAAATTTTGTCATTATTATTACTTGCTGTTAATTTTTATATATGTACCCATAAGCATTTTTCTATTTAAAATAAAATGTATATTTTGTGAAAACTGTATTTATAATATAAACATATTTTTGGAACGAAGTTCCTTAATGGGGGCTGCGGTAGGAGTTAAGAAATAGAACATTTGTAATGCGTAACGAAAAAAGTGTTATTAATTAATTGGTTGATGTGGCAATGACAAATATAAAATACGAGTAACGAAAAAGCGTTCCTAAATTGGTTGCTGAGACAATGAAGGTAAATAAATTCAAGAAACATGTGTTTTGGTTCATCAATATAAATTAAGAGACGATCGGTTCCGTCCGGCGTAGTTCAGATATTATCGTCAAGCGCTGAATTACATTCAATAAAAATAAAATGTCCGTTCATCAGTCTAGGCCTAACCTAAAATTATTGTATGTATATTTATTTAATTTTACCTGCCTTAACGGCAACATACACACAATAATTTTAGGTCACACATAGACAGTAATTTTAAGTCTATAAAACCTTGTTCACCGAGAGTTTAAAGTGAAGCACCACATTACAACAACTGACGTTAGAGATTTGGGCCAATGAGGGAAACGAACATCACGTGTGGGACGGGCGACTCTGCGTATGGTTCACAGTAATTCTTAGTAATCAAACTTTGTCTTCCCCTAACGTTCACGTTCGTCCTTGCGGTAGGTCCGCGTGTGACACAGTCTGCCCGGCCCATAAATATTGTAGGGGGAGGTGCTTCACTTTAAACTCTCGGTGAACAAGGTATAGGAATATATTTATAAATAATGGCCAATTAACTGTGTTTACCATCTTAACTTTGGTGTTATAATTAATTCTACTAATTTTTTTTATAATGACATTAAACGTATGGAAACAGTAAATGTTTTTTATAAAAAACAATGGAATAATAAACGGGAATTAAAAGGTTTAAATTGTGTGTGTATGTTGCCGTTAGGGGGTTTTAAGAGAATTGAACTGAAAAAAGGCGTGTCCGAGTTCCTGTCGGGGGTACCATTTAAACTACAATATCTAGAGATTGTATTTATTTATAAAATATATATGCTTTGCAAAAGCCCCACTAAACTAAAAGAATTATAGACATTATTTATATTATAAATATATTAACCTTTAACATCCCATTGAACTTCATTGTATTAAAATATATTTTACTTACCATGTAATATCCGGTTAAACTTGATTGTACTAATTCTCTGTATATATTGTAATTATATTTATCCTTTAAACATCATATTAAACCTTAATATATTATGTTAGTATTTATATTGTTATATAAGTTTACCTTTTATCTACAGGATACCCGAATTTAATGTAACCTGGACTGCATTTCCCTAAGATGAAACTTTTTAAACTTTTACATCTTACTGCTCTATATCGGTCTGGGTTTAAAATCGCATCAGCAAAGTACTCAAATGCACGACTATGGCTGCAGGATATTTCTGTGACAGACATTAAAATAGATTAAGCAATGCAGATAGATTTATGCCACATACTAAATTGAACAAGTATGAAGAGGAATAAGCTTGTTATTAGTAATAATTGTTTTAAAAATATTTAATTGTTTTGGTTGCACTTTGTTTTTTATTAGTATGATTGTGGTATTGTACATAGCTTTTTTAATGATGTTTAGATGTAATGCGGAAGAGTTTGATAAATTATAAACATATTAATTTCTCCATCCTATATGTAGTATATGGAGAACGTATAGTTTTCGTCCAAATTTTCGAACTTGAATTTTTAGTGGATTTATCTGTTTTGGTGCTCCCTGAACCCCCAAAAAATTTTTAGTGGAATTATTGGTTTTGGTGATCTCTGAACCCCAAAAAAAGATGTTTTTTAGTGATGTCTGTCCGTGTGTCTGTAAGGATGTGTACAGACCTGGAGACCATACCAACTGTCCGATTTTGATGAAAATTGGTATGTAGGTGTAGTTCTGGAATATCTCCAGGTTTTTTAAATTTTTTCAAATTTTAGATTTTTAAGGGGTTTTACCCCCCCAAAAATGGCAAAAAACGAGAAAAATCTAAATTTATAAAAAACGGCTCTAACGATTTTGATAAAATTTGGCTGTTTTGTAGCCCTTAACGTACCCCACCATATGCAAAAAACAGCATCTTTCTAAAAATTCTCGTTTAGGTAATAATAATAATAACTGATTTTTGGGGGTTTTTGGACAAAAATGGGGTGGTTTTTCAAAATGTTTCAAAACCTTTTTTCGTGCATCTATACAGGCCTAATTGACATGTTTGGTACAAATTTGTTCGAAATCAATCGAATAGTTTAAATAATAATATAATATGGATGTGTGTTACATGCATCTAATATTTTCCATGGTAACAATCATTTTCCTACTTTTGCAATTCTAAATAACCACCTCATATGCTACTCTTGGGAAGGTAAAAAGTTTCAACTGGGAGAAAGTATGTGGCAGTTATATGGTACCGTTTATTGTTTTTACTGTGTAAGGTTTGGGTTTAATTACCATTACATCCAGTATCGTATAATACTACACCTAATAAATACATTAATCCATACTTCCATATCCAACAACTGTTCACATATTTTATAGGACAAGATTATAATGCTGGTAAAATACTTCAGATATTCTAGTAACAGTAACAAAAGATCACAATGTACCCTACACAGCAAAACTAATGCAATCGTAATTGAATAAAAACTGATGTTATTATTTGCATTGCTTCAGTTTCTTTCTAACTTTAATATTATTGAAAATGCCATGACTTTTAACATTAGGTAATATGCATGCATACCTTATGTGTAGGTTGTGGCACCGTAATTATCTGTTTCCAAAGGAATATGTGAACAGATACAAGGAAACAACGCACCTAAATCATGAGGTCCTTTGTGCCCATGTCCAGTTCAATCCTACATAAAACCATTCTTTTTTTTTTGCAAAAGGAAGAAGAGTTTAGTACCTTCATGTATGTCGCTAGTGTAAGGGAAGCTTTGAAACACATATTTCTATCTCATCAATAATAGATCATCTCATTCATCTAGAACGTGGGAACAAGTTTGCTACCTCTCTCAGTATCTTCTACAGAATGGGTTGTTCTCTAATCTCTTCAGATTTTTGTGTCCAGTCAGTAGACAACAAACCACACCACTTTCGGCCAGCCATTACCCAGCACTGTTCTGCTTAGTTAACTACCCAGGTCATAAATTTAATTAAGTCGTGTCTCTGTCTGTAATTTACCGTCTATCTCCATTCCTGTAAGTGTTCAGATTTATAACTTTGTCTTACACTTACTTTCCCATAGCCTCTTGATAATCACATAATCGGGTATGGGCCAATCGTAGAGTTCCAGCTCCCTTCTTGATAACGTATCCCCAATTTCATGTCCTTCTACTCCTTGATGTCCATTGGACTAAACAAGTCTTACTTCCCTTCAAATCGACTGCCGATTGAGCAGTGACTGGCATTCCTAAAAAAGTGTTGACGTTGTTTTTGAGGCGGTAATGGACTTTATAGCCGCCTGACTATTAGAACTTATCATGATATTATCTGTGCTCATGCTTCCTGAGTAGAGCATTCGTTTTGTACATTGAGGTATTGAATAGAGTTCCAGATGGAAGACCGTAGAAAAAAGTTCCAACATTTCTGAGAATCTTCTCTGTGTATACTTTTACTCAAAGCATGTATTTCCCAGCTCATGTAATCTTGTCGGGTTTTAGACCCATCAGTAAACCGAAATTGCCAATTTCACATATTTTTACTCATTGCTCATGTCTTCCTTCAATCTTCCTCGTCCGGGAAGATAACCTCTATCTACTATCAAAATCATTATATCGTGGAGTCTTGTAGCCCGTACCGACATACGTCAGTGTTTTTCTGACACGTACCGTGTCCATTTATTAAAAGAGAAGCTGACCAACTCTCCCTAGATTTAACCTCATTCAAGCCATACTAGTTTCCCCCTGGTGTAATAGGTACAGAGAGGATTTATATTTATAAGATTTCCACAGCGGCTATATTAGTAGTTCTTATGACTCCCGTAGTTCTGAGGCAGCACATTCGCTGTAATTTATTTATCGAGTTATTTGCTCATTGTAACAGATTAGAATCCACGACAAGATATATATTTTTGTGGCATAAGTAACAAGAAGACTCGATTCATCTAGTCTGAACATGCATATAATGTGCGAAAAAAGAAGACCTAGGTAACAACAACAGACAGTCAAAAGTAAGTGTAAAAATTATATTAAAACCTATAGTAATACATGCAAATTTAATGCAGAATAAATAATAAAATATTAAATATAATTACAAAGGAAGGTGACAAGTGATCAAAATAATTTAAAACAAATATTTAAAGTCACAAAGGGTAAAAAAATGTAGAAGGGACAGAGTAAATGGTTAACAATTTTTAATTATCAGTTTGCATAGAATAAAAAATCTAAGTAAATGTAATTGTACAGTAAAGAGTATAAAAAAGGAATAAATAATAGTAATTATATATTTATGAATAATTATGTGTTTTTAGGCGGATGAAGTTCATACTTGGATCTAAAATGTAAGCTTTAAATAAAAATAAAGAAAATTAAGATGAAAGTTAGAGTATTTATGATATTGTAAATAGTAGTGAATATTATGTGTAAATTAATACATCAATATTATAATAAGATAAGTTAAATAAAGGATACAAAATGAATTGAATAAAATAAAAAGTTAAGTAGAAAAGTTTTCGAAAGAAAAGTTGTTAGAAACGATAAAAGTTATATTTAAAAAAATAAAAATAACACTATTCTCACTCTTATACGTTTAGTTACCAAACGCGTTTCAAAGACGAAGTCGTCATCCTCAGTAGTATATGAGCTACAACTTACATATTATAAATAATTACTTCTAAGTCTATGGCACATATTTATACCCCTCTATAAGAGTGGGCGTGTCTTAGTTTCTAAACAGACAATGGCGTACAAGGGACCTTAAATAGACAATAAACCTTAAATGTTACAATTACATTAATGATTAAAATAAGAATACAATATGTTACTTTAATTGACATTGATATGGAAAATAATAATAGTAATACAATTCAAATAAAAATTTTAAATTTTAGAGGGGTTATAAATATGTGCCTTAGACTTAGAAGTAATTAGTTATAATCTGTAAGTTGTAGCTCATATACTACTGAGGATGACGACTTTGTCGTTGAAACGCGTTTGGTAATTAAACGTATAAGAGTGAAAATAGTGTTTTTTTTTATTTTTTTAAATATAAATTCCTTTTCACCCATCAAGCTCAAAGTGTATTTTATGATAAAAGTTATAACTAAACAATGTAAAATCAAGCAAATAAGGGGATTATGTCCAAAATAATCAAGAAGAAAATCATAAAAAATTGAATAAAGAATATTAAAAAAAAAAATAAACATAGAAAGAAGAAACAAAAAAACAGATACATTCGTTTGAACATAAACTTTACCTAATCAAATAAAAATAGTTAGGAACAATTTCTTAACTAACCAAAAGCAATTAAGAAAAAACAAGAAAACTTTAAAGAGTAATAATTCAAGAACCAGTGAAGCTACAGCTACTAATCAAATTCCAGTCCAAGGTAAAAGCCAAAATGAATACATTGAGCGAAAATCATCAAAATCTAACAAGCCGGTAATAAGTTATAAGTAAAATTAACAAAAATCATCAACTAAATTTTAATATTCAGGATGGAACTGGAAAATGTATACTCGGAGAGGAAGAAATAAGCTCCGCCAAAAAAATTTGACAATAACTAAAGGATGAATATTGAGTGAGTAAAATGAAGGTATACTGTAAGCCGTTTAGGTGCAAATTTATTCAAATTACTAAGAGACAAAAAGTACTTAGACTCTAAAATTGAGATGGAAAAGTGTAATTAAAGATGTCATTATCTAGACAACATTTCTACCAATATTGATGAAACTTTCTTAGGGACTTCCATGTATTTATTCAAATTTAAGCTCAAGGACTTATTGACTTCGACAGTTGTTAAGATTTACTTTCAAAGAAATAGCTTTTTTTTAAACGTACATTAAATTGTTGACAGTTAAAACAAAAATTTCGCAAATAAATAAACAAATAAGATAGCTTTGTTTAGTCTAATTCAAATCATATCATATCAGTTATTATTTGTAATAGTTAATACATTTTGTTGGATATTTTTGTGTTGCAGGGGTAATACAATTCTGTATATTTAAATAAGTTAAGAGTTAATAAAGTTTCATGTTTTAATTTAAGTGTTTGGATCAGATAAGAAAAAATTTATGTTGAACTAAATTCAAGTTAAATTGAAATCATTTGGGGCTCGACTGTATTATTTGATATTTAGTGTACGTTTTCAGGTGAAAGTATTAGTGTATATTACGCTGATATTAAGGGTGAAAATAGATATATTATATTTTGAGATTAAAGAATTCAAGAAATAACTCTTCCAAACAGAACGACTCGAGATAATGTTTGCAATACGTTTATCAGATTTAAAATTAGATCTAGTTGAAGTGTAAGTACAGAAAAATTAATTTCAGTGGAATTCGCGGCAGGAGCAATTCAATAAATTTTTAGGTGTTAGTAGTTCTGGTCACAAGACGCCAATCAGAAACGTACTATTTCTACAATCGGAATAGAGTGCGCTGTCTGTCTGTTCAAAAAAGCGAAAGAGAAGCGACCAAGAAGGGCAACAACGAGACGACGGTCCGTTTGACCATGCTGTCCTGTTAGGGAGCCACCAGTCTAAAGATAAATTTGTTAAATGGGGCGTATTATAATAACATAGAGCCGGTTCATCATCTTGGGTCAAATACCCATAAAGTTCCGACAGAAATTTGGAATGCCTATGATGAGTTGCATTCCAAAAAACAAAGCTTTTTCTTTATATTTTCTCCCCAAGTTAGTGCGTATACGATGACGCATAAGTCATCGTAACAAAACGCGACTATCCCCACATTCTATAGGTAAATAAGTTCTTAAAACGGCACTACCTACTATTAAGTTTTTAATATTATACGTTACAATAAACATCAAAACATTCTGTTTATATTTCATGGTAACTGAATATTAATGTTTTATCAACTAGGAAAGACATTTCAGTACACTGTAATAACTCACAGTAGCCTTTAATAATATTTGTAATGTTACCGAAATTCGATTTTATAAAATAATCCGTAGTCACTTCATTCAGGGATCATTTCACAAATCAAAAATCCATGACAGCGCCAATTTAAATACACACAGCCCATTATCTTCATGTCCCATTTCAAGCATTGAGATAAAATCATTCATCATATTATTTTGTAAAACCGCATAGACTTAAGTTTATTTAGGACAACACATGTATAAAAGAAAGATTGAGGGGTGAGAAGAAGAAACATTGTTGAAGTGGGAGTAAGAAGAATGTGGTGAACAGGA
This sequence comes from Philaenus spumarius, assembly GCA_018207615.1. Taxonomy (NCBI): domain Eukaryota; kingdom Metazoa; phylum Arthropoda; class Insecta; order Hemiptera; family Aphrophoridae; genus Philaenus; species Philaenus spumarius. The sequence goes on from JAGFPH010006631.1 coordinate 35,354, forward strand.
CAGACATTGTTGCATCAACCTCGGTAGAGTACAGTTCAGTTTAAGTAGATCTGTGAAAATGACGAACTTTACACTTAAATCAAACTAAAGTCAGCATCAGGGGAACAAAATAAAGCATATTGAACATTTAATGTATATAAGTACCACCGTTAACCTACCTGGTACTGGTGAAATATTAAATATACCTTCAGACTGTTCGGTGAGTTGACTCCATTTGTTATTCCTCACATCAGACCTTGTTATATTCGTCAAATTTAAGCTTCCAAATTATTTACTTAACCCTCATTCACTTCTTCAGTTATACAGTGACTAGGGCCATTATTTAGTGTTTTAAATGGTGTTTAAAATATGGTTAAACACCATATTTTAGATTAGACTAAGTTCAAAATTTGTTAACAAATCTCAATGACTTCATAAATTTCAATCAACCTTCATTAGTCTAAGTAAAAATTAAGAAAACATAGTTATGTGTCCACTTTTTTATTAGTTAAGCATTTTATTTGTTTTATTGGAATCTTGAATTTTATTTGCTCTATTGATGTCCAATCTTAATCTGAAAGACATTATAAACATCTAGCCGGCAAACAGAATTCTAAAGCAAAACCCAAGATTGTAATAGGCTATTGACCAATTTGTTGTTACTAATAAATAAACTTTTTGTAAACCCATTTGTTTATTTTATAGTCAACGGTTAACGCGTGTATAACGGTTACATAATATCTTATAATATTGCATCTGTTTTATGATTACAATTTTGTTTTCCGAGTATCATAACCTTCAAATTTTTCTAAAATGTTAAGTGCCGCCAAAACAGCTTATTTTAAAAACCAAGATTGCATTACTGATAAAATATAAGGCCATGAAAATATTTTCTGTCATAAACTATTTGTCAACATTGACGAATCGACCGAAATAATTTAAACTAATAATTATTGTCAAATGGTCTCTTATTTGTAACAAGTATAATTTTAATGTTTTTATAATTATGCTACGTAATGTTGTGCAATTTCGAATAAAGTTTGGATTGTGATTTCGCATAGCACAATTGATTACATTATAACAACTTTCTTACCCAAACCGGCACAACCTGGCTGAACACGCTTTCCGGCGTTGGGTATAAAATTAGCAGTGACGTCACGTTCCAAAGTGCCTAAGAATCCAGAATCAGTATTAACTGTATGCACAATAACTGCATCACTTTTCGACAGAGCTTTATTACCAAGAATCGGATTTGCTGAAAATAATGGTCCTGCTGGATCTAAACCTAAACAAAGAGTGATATTATATAAATTAATGTATAGTTAAACTAACAATATTATAATGATACCAAATCCTATCAAAATATTAAAC
>JAGFPH010006631.1:38410-67653 GCA_018207615.1 Philaenus spumarius
AATGAGCACATATGACCCTAGAGGAAGCTACATACTAAATTTCATTCCAATCCGTTGAATAGTTTTAGAGAAATCGTGATTTAGTAACTTTGACCTCACCTCAACCCCATCCGTAAAATTTAGAATTTTTTTAAAACTCTCTTAGTGAGCACCTATGGCCCTAGAGGAAGCTACGTACCAAGTTTCCTTCCGATCCGTTCAGTAGTTTTTGAGAAATCGTGGTCAGTGATTTAGTGGATTTGGCTTTTATATATAGGTCTATAGATGGATATATCTAGCGTAATAATTTGTTAGGTTTGCTGTTATTTTTAACCAGAGTAGTTTGGTTGTTTTCGATGAACATAAATTTTATGTCGCTTTTTCGTGAGCGCCAGATCAACATTTCAAGACCAACAAATAATTGACGCAATAATTACAAAAAACTTAACTATAATAATAATAATTATTATATATATTATTATATACTATAATATTTTTATTTTTATTTATTAATACAAACTGATATTTTGTAATTAAGTAACTTTAGTAACTACATAGTTATTAAAGAACAAAAAATACCTCATACCTTTTGAAATTGTTTTCTTAAAGATATCAGGTTATTTTTTTAATTCAAACTGAAAATAACAGCTTATGGTACAGGGAAATTGTATCAGTTATGGCCAACCTTTAATTTTCTTAAATTGATGCAAAACTTAATATCGTAAATGTAACTTCTTTCCCAGATAAATGACCTGAAAGGATAGTGAACAATACAGAAATGGCTCCAATAAAACCTAGTTATTATCAAAGTGATAAGAATAGCTTTGCGGATTCCAGTATAATAAAAAACTATTCTATAAAACAAGAAATGGAAGAGCTTTGAATCATCCCACACGGTTTAATCTATGATATTAATTTTAAATTGTTTTTCATAGGTATTTGTTTTTAAGTAAACAAAAATGTATATGTTTAAGAGTACATATCTACAGTCAAATGATTTACAGTATATACAAAAGTAAAAGGTCGCATTTCTAAAAAATGTACTTATTCACTGATTCCATTTTATTAAACTGAAAAACTTATGCAATTCCCTTATTATATATAAACAAATATATCAACTATTTGCCAAAAGTGTATAGAAAAAGGTTTAGAAAAAAAAGAAAAATCGGAACTCCCTCAGTAGGCTTCAATGCCGTTCAAATTGAAAGGCTTCTAAAAATTATGTACAACTTTAGCATTCATTTTATTATGTTTTAAACGCCCAATCATTAATAAGAACAAAACTATTTTTACTACCATAGTAGACGGAATCAGGCCCGTTTGACGTTCTTGTAAATCTTCTAAATACTACTAAACACCTTTTTGTTTAAACAATTGTATTATAGTTGCAACTCTTAGCACAAGATTGGATAACTAGGATTGAAAGTTAGAAAAGACAAAATGGAAAACTTGAATATTGAACGAGATATAAAAGCCGTAATTGCCAGCATACAAATTGGCAAAACATATAGCAAACGTCATTGGAAATATGGGATTGTTAAAAAAACTAATTTATAGTAAAAAACTCATTAGAAGTGGTAGACAAATTAAAAGGACTTGAAGTTTCAGAAGAACATAAACTAATTTAATTTGACATAGAGAACTTATATCCATCGATACCCATAAACGAAACACTAAACATGTTAGAGAGTTTGTTAAAAGAAAATGGAAGTAATGTAGAACTAAATAAAGAAATTATGCAGGCGTTAACAATAATACTACAACAGAACCAATTTAAATTTAACAAAACCGAAAGATGGATTGGGTATGGGAAATCCATTATCTGCTATACTAAGTGAAATTTTTATTCAACATTTAGAAAATAAATATATACAACATATTTTGCAGAAACATGAATGCTTAGAATACATCTGATATGTACATGACTCACTATTAATAATAAAAAACAGCCAAAATAATAAAGGAGAACTAATTTTAGAAAAAAATTAATCAAATCCACGAAAATATTAAATTTACAATGGAAAAAGATGAAAACAGAACGATTAATTTCTTGGACTTAAAAACAACCAGAAATAATAAACAACTAGAATTTGGAGTTTTTAGAAAGGACACATACACCGATAATATAATTAATTCACATTCAAACCACCTAATGGAACACAAAATGGCAGCTTTTCGATTTATGATTAATAGATTATATAGTTTACCGTTAAAAAGGAAAGCACACAAAGAAGAACTAAACACAATATATAAGATAGCTGAAAATAATGGATACGAGAAGAGAATAATATTAAAATTAATTCGTAAAATAAAAAAAAATTTAATAATAAGACCAAAGTCACAAAGAAACAAGAAAATATCTGGGCGGGATTTACCTTCACTGGAAAAGAAACATATAAAATGAAAACATTTTTTGGGAAATTCAATGTTAAAACTGCTTTTAATAAGAACAACACTATAAAGAGAAGATTAAGCAAGTCTGTAGAAGAAAGGGAAGCATACGGCAAAAATGGAGTATATAAAATAAAGTGCAAATGTAACGCAACATATATAGGCCAAACAGGGCGAAAACTAAAAACAAGATTTAGGGAACATATTAGATCTTATAAATATGAAAAAAGAGATTCAAATTACGCAACACACTTATTAAATGAGGGTCGTATGCCAAATGAAATGAATCAATCAATGAAGCTCTTACACCAAAGGAACAAAGGAAGACGGTTAAATATAATGAAAAACATGGAAATTTTCAAACTAAAAATGAACGGAGAAAATATTATTAATGAACAAATTAACAGTCAAACAGAAATAACTTTCCAAAATCTAAAGTTAAAAAAAAAATATTAAAAGAGTAGGTTTATATTACATAACGTGTTACATAACGTGTTGCATAACGTATTACATAACAGGTTACATAAGAAGCAGTACCGGCAGTAGGAGGAGGAGCGTGGCTAACTATATCTAGATGATTTCATAACGATGAATCCAGTACTGAAATAGGTCTCGATAATTGAGGAACTCCGAAACGTGTCTTTACACGTGAAACTAAAAGTGTTACTTTAGGATTGGCAGAAAATTGTACTAAAACTTATTTCATTGATCCTAGAATATATAATTTGTATAATAACTACCATCTAACACTTTTGATGGAAATTAATTTTAATAAAAGTAACTCTTACTTACCTAAATTATTATTTTAGTAATTTTGTCGAACAGGTCTGAATTAGTTGGAATATTCAAAATATTCTTAAAATCTTTTGTCTGGAAATGTTTTATAACTAGGACTCTCCAAGCAAGGAGATGATATTTCTCAAATAGGTTCACTGATGAAAGTATATGGGATAAGCTTTACTCCAGGGATGAAGGTAAATCTACCGGCACCTGCGGACCGAATTGTTTTATATTGAGATAGTATAATGTTTACAATAAGAAAGATAGGTAGGCTAAATGTTCGGTTCTTACAAATTAAATAGTATATTTTATCTATATATATATAAGCGAAATGCCACTAACTCACTCACTCTCTGTCTCACTCATCACGATTTCTCAAAAACTACCGAACAGATTAAAATGAAATTTGGTATGTAGCATCCTCTAGGGTCATAGGTGCTCACTAGGAAAGGGTTTGAAAAAAAATCGAAATTTTAGGGGGGGGGGGGGTTTGGGGGGATCAAAGTTATTAAATCACGATTTCTTCAAAACTTCTGAACAGATTGGAATGATATTTGATATGTAGCTTCCTCTAGCACCATAGGTGCTCACTAAGAAAGGGTATGAATAATTTCGAAAATTTAGGAGGGGTTTGGGGGATCAAAGTTACTAAAATCATAATAATTTCAGATCTTTTATTATTATGACAACAGTGCTTTTATTATTTAAGATCTATATACATAAAAGCCAAATACCACTCACTGACTGAACACTAAAAAAGAATACAATTAGGCCTACGTTAAAAAGACTGAAAATACCAACCACCACGGACAACGCCGTACGAGTAGCTACTATAATTATAATTAAAAGATGCATTGTTGAGAGATATTGTATACAAATTAATATTTTTTTTATTAAATTATAAAACCTACTAATTTTTTATCGATTAAACTGTGTAAATCCGAAATTTTTAATCGGATCGAAAAACAAGTGAAAACAAAAACTACCAATGAGTGCCAACAAAGTTTATTAAAAATAAAGAAATACATGAATTATTTGCTGTTGAATTTTGAGAAATTGTTACAAAACTTAATGCACGATTGAAAGAGTATGAAGGAATATGCGGTGCATAGAACTGTGCATGTAATTAATTCTAAAGTATTTTAAAATTGGATGTAACTTTGATGAGCTGATTACCATAAGTGCAGCTAAGGGGTGAAATGCCAAACTATCTCAGTCACTAATTGTTCAAAGTTTTATTTATAAAACACTTGTTCACAGCCATAAGACGATGCAAACACAGCAGTTATCTTCTGGTCAAGGAATCTCGGTTTCACCTTGGAGTTTTCTCGCTCCATGATTTCTCGAAAAGTTTTAAATTGGAAATCTTTTTAAATTGTAGGTAACTACAATTGATATCTTTCGGCATTTCAAATTTCTATTTCAATTTTATATTGCTACTAGTTTTTTGGTAGCATAATACAAATAGTAAATTAGTTGTACGAGATATAATTAAAAATGTTTTTCTTTTTTTAAATAGTATACATTTACTAGTGATTGTTATTTAAATTTTCACGAAAATTTTACACAGAACTGTATGAATTTAATATTTACTTTAATCTGTATACACTTTCTATTGTAGATTGTTATAGCTACTTGTTATGAATGCTCTTGAGCTAAAACTATTAATACCGAGTAAAGAAATAACTTTAATAAGTTGACTTTTAAAAGAGTACTGAAATTAATGAAGTATCATTTACGTTAGTAAAGTAAAATATTGTCTTGTAGGCGGTAAACACAAATAACCACTCTATATGCAAATTATTAAACTTTCCTTGTTTCTATTACTTTTTCTTTGTCGAAATATATTCATACATGCTCATTACTTTTTGAGTTACATATCAAGAGCTGTCGCTTACGTTCCATGACTCTCAATCAGAAATGTCTTATAGATCCTGTTGCAATTCAGTTTTACAGTGGACATGTCTATTACAAACAACAATTACTAAAGCTTTATCAACAATAAATACAGTAAAAAAAAAAATAAAACTTCAAATAAATAATACAATAGTTTTTAAGTGTGTTAAAAAGAATATTGATAATCTCTAAATAACCAAATAAATGACTCAATTTAAAAAAAAAATATTTGCTTTTTAATATATATATTCGTTAAATGTAAGCAACAAGAGTCGGTGCAACTGTTGAAGTTGAATAGCATCCATATTGGTTTTTGGTGAAATGTCTAAATTTCTAAGTATCGTTTCAGTGTTACCTTGAATATTAAAAATTGTCTGTATTCATTACATCAGCATATACATATATATCCGACAGCAACAAACAAATAATAATTTTAAATGAAAGCTGCAATAAGATTACCGCCACTCAGATGAAAACAGCTTGTGTTGAAACTTCAATTATTGGTAAACGTAGTCTAGAAGTTTATCGAGGTAAAAACTAGAACAAGTGATTCTAATATTGTTGCACCAAAGTAAAGCATATTTTTATGTTATGTTGTAAAATTACGTGTACCTCAAGTAATCAACAACATAGTTTTATAGAAACTTATATATAAACTAAAAATTTTAATACAAGTTCCACTATAATATAGTTTAGTTATACAATTGTGTTATATATAAGTTTCAATACTTTCATTAATACACCATACACCAATGTTAATATATTTATAAATGTACTACGCATGTTTTATATGCAGTATGTAATAAAAATGTCAGAGTTGCTGTGTTTCTCAGCTCTAAATTGTCATACAAATTTGCTATCTCAGTTGTTCTTATCATACAATTAGGCAATCAGTCAGTTTGTCGGTATTTTAAAAAGGCTTATTTTTTTGCGAGATAAAAGTTTTAAAAGCACATGGTGTTAAACGAATTTGTAAACTTAGAGTTCTGAATAATTTTAATATAAAAATATATTTATTATTACATATTCAAGTTATCCAGATACCTCTCTATAGTCGTTTAAAGCGTGTGTTTAGGTCAGTGTTACAACATAATTACTTTCAAAGATACAATTAAAAACTAGACATAAATAGAAACCTAATCAACGGTACCAGATAACTGCCACATACTTTCTCACAGTTGAAACTTTATACCTTCCCAAGAGTAGCATAGGAGGCGGTTATTTAGAATTGCAAAAGTAGGAAAATGTTACAATGGAAAATATTAGATGAATGTAACACACATCCATATTAAATTATTATATTATATTAGTATTATTAATTAAACTATTCGATCGATTTCAAACAAATTTGCACCAAACATGTCAACTAGGCCTGTATGGATGCACGAAAAAAGGTTTTGAAAATTTTTGAAAAACAACCCCCTTTTTGACCAAAAATCCCCTAAAATCAGTTGTTATTATTATTGCCTAAACAAGAATTTTTAGAAAGATGCGGTTTTTGTATATGGTAGGTTACATTACGGGCTACAAATAAGCCTAATTTTATCAAAATCGTTAGAGCCGTTTTTGAGAAATTTAGATTTTTCTCGTTTTTGGCCATTTTGGGGGGTAAAACCCCTTAAAAATCAAAAATTTGAAAAAATGAAAAAAAACCTGGAGATATTCCAGAACTACACCTACATCCCAAATTTCATCAAAATCGTACCGTTTGTATGTTCTCCAGCTCTGTACACATCCTAACAGACACACAGACACATGGACACACCGACAGACATCACCAAAAAACCACTTTTTTGGGTTCAAGGAGCACTAAAACAAATAATTTCAATAAAAATATTTTTGGGTTCAGGGAGCACCAACACAGATAATTCCACTAAAAATTTTGTTGGGCTTCAGAGAGCACCAAAACAGATAATTCCACTAAAAATTAAAATTAGAAAATTTGGACGAAAACAATACTTTATCCATATACTACGTATAGGGCGGAGAAAGTAAAAATTTAACAAAACAATTTGATCAAATAAAATAACAACAAATTTACCTAAACAAAAATAAATACCTAAAGAGAAAGTGCAAATAATTCTTATAATAACAAAAACAAGAATAAATTAGAAATATCCTAAAATGTTTGTTCTAAAACCTGAAAGTTATCACAGAGATCATGAGATATTTAAGCTAAATTAACTACACGTCTTACAACTAAAGATCATAATCTGTGCCATAATAGCGAAATGGTAGCCAAAAGTTTTAGCTAACTAGATATAAATTAAACTATAATATTAAACCTGGTCGTTAATCATAAAATTATATAAATAAACCCTATTATTATAATATTATATATACACAAATAATGCGTGCACCAGACAGTAAACATTGGCAGCTGAGAGCAGAGTACTCACCAACAGGGAGTTATACCTTCATCCCTCTAGATCATACACACTGGTATATTCATCTTTCTGACTTCACCTAGTAATTTTCAAAGCCATATTATAACTATAAATTGTTTCTTTTTTTTCGGATTGTACAATTTTCTGTTAAAGTTGTTGATCTATACAAAATCACTGCCAAATCAATTTTGCCAAAACTTTTACAGAAATAATTTCCCCCTAAACTCTTCCAAAATGTGATATTATTCATTTGTAACGTTGCAGTGTTACGTTGTTTTTGTTTTTACCATGTGACAAAGTATATCCAAATTTTGTTTATAGTTGCACATTACAATCTGAGCAAATTTTTGTTTAATGTCTAGAATATAGCATAACATGTGTAATGATGTAACTTATAATTAATAAGAATGCATTGTAATTTTCAAATATGGTAAAATACTTGATTTCAAATTTAAATAAATAGTCAAATAGCAATATTAAAACATTATTACAATCTTGCCAAGTGACAGACATAAATTCACATAACTCCAAGAGTTAGAACCAAATCATCTTGTAAAACAGTGCAGTTGCAATCATCAACAATCAGAAATTATTTTCTTTAAAAAACCCAAATATTTTAACATATATTTTAATGTCAACTTTTGCTAATAATAATTTGTACTATTGAGTTAAATTGTTTTTAAAAGAATAAGATGTATACAGGACAATTTCAATAGGATGTAAAATAAAAGAACTTAGAAAAAATATTATATATATGTGTGTGACGTTGAAACTATTTTCCGGCTCCAAGTCTATAAGAATTTATAATTTATTTTATTACATTTTGTTTGAATATTTAAAATTAAATAAATGGAAGATTTACATTTAATTCAATTCTATTAAATTTTGCATTTATAGGAACATTTATAAGAGGTGTAATTCTAAAATGTAATATGTATGTTCATAACAACATGTGAGTGCAAAACTATCCTCATAATAATTGTTCAGTAAATTTTGTATATCTTAATTTATTGATAGAATTTCTTTAATTTAAACTTGCATAGTTTTTAATCATGTACAGTGTAATTTTAAATTCTCTCTCTAGTGTCAAATGGAAGTTTCACATCCTACTTTGAAAAGCGAAACCTTGAAGTAAGTATTTGCCATTATATTATGTTTTAGTTTGTTTTATTTATAAACTCTTAAACATAAGATTGTTTATAATCAGCCAGTCATTAAAATTGAGTTTAACTTAATTCAGATAACGCAAAATAGTTTAACAGTAAATAGGGTTTCTAAGGTTAATAACTGTCCCGACATCAGTGATATTGTACACATCTTATTGTTTTTAATATTAAGGGTGGTAATTTAAAAAAATCGTCTTGTATAATATATTATAAAATTGGTAGTGACAAAATTGTATGAACATATAATAACCTTTATAAGGCATTAGACCTTAAAAAATATTCGAAAGTTGAGCGGCGTGGAATAGGATATTGCTATGGTCGTCCAAGGTGATGACAGTTGGGACTATTCATACTATTGTGATCTGGAGTTACTGTTGTTCTGCCTATGTCTTGTTCACTATTTTAGTAGGCTATAACTCCATTAGTATAATTTTATTGCAATAATGAAAAGAGTTGAAGAAACAGTGTAAAAACAAATTATATTTTCCTTGTAAATTATAATTTTAAATTAAGTTGCAATTTTAAATATAAACATACGAATTTTCTAGTTTCACTTTTTAAACATTTGCTAGAAATGTTTATCATAAGGATTCGGGTTTTGCTTGAGGTCTTCTATTGCTTTTTATTTATTTACATGTTTTCCTGTTTCTAACATAAAAGGGTTTGGTAGTCATAAGATAGAACTTAACATATAATTAATTGAGATTGACTACATTTTAAATTCAATGATTTAATTTATTTTTAATTGTTTTAATGGAAATTGTATCATGTATTGCATTTGTTTCTTAGCGTATATCAAAAAGAAATGTCAGATAAAATACTATTTAACATACATGAACTACTTTTTTGAACGTTTTTGAACTAAACGCAATTTGAGAATGTACTTGTGTTTAAATAAGTAAATGCATTACATATGTGGACATTTCAGCAGTAAATACCTATACAAATTTCAGAATTAATTATCTTTGTAAGTCTAAATGTGTTTGAGAAGCTTAACAATGTATTGATGGATTGCAATATTATTATAATTATGTGGAATATTGTGTGTTCAATTACAACCAAGTTAATAGCCCAGAGCATATATCTACAATATCTTTTAAAATATAATACATGGTTCTAATGTTTGTTTCATAAATATTTAAAAAAATGTTGTCAAAATAGTTATTAATTTCGTATAATCTGTAACCACATGTTCCGTAAACCAAACAACTTATTTAACAATTCACATAAAAGTATATGGTTCAAATAAACGAATTTGCTTGAACAGTAAATGTTACAAAGATTTTATTTTAACATGGTCTACTAGTCGTATTATATATTTTAAAACAGTTTGATATACAGTTAAACAATATGTTTTATTTATTCTAACAAGAACTAAATAGTAATAATTTGATAATCAAACAGTTTTAAATGTGTTACTTTTTCCACTTTAAGTAGAGTGGTTTCTGATCAAATTTTATGCTCCTAAGTCTTGTAATATAACAAACAAAATAAAATGTTTTTTTTAACACATTTTATTATAAAATGATCACGGTTAATAATAGCTGAAATGATATTGTTGAAAAAAAAGGAAAACGAGAAGCTACAAATTAAAGAGGTTAATTAAAAAAAATATTGTTTGTTAAAATACAATTGCAATAATTCATAGGTCACCACTATTTTTCACAGAACATCAAAAGAAAATCTGAAGCAAGTCATACCATCAACTTCAAGGATGATGGGATATATTCCGAAGGTTGTCATCATTAATAGGAAGACTAGTTTCAGGACTTTTTAATAGACCGGTCATCTTCTCTTGGTGATCGATCACCTACCATCAATAAAAATAGTTTGAACTTTCAGGAACCTCCTAGAGATCGTACATTGTAATTGGAAGTGGATCTGGAGAACCTTCATCTATCATCGGGCTCTAAAGTTTTTAATCCTTCTCATTGGCAGCCTGTTCCTGCCTGTATCTCGTCGTCATAAACGGTGAAGAGGTTGGAATTCACTTTTACATAGTGATGACATTTACAAACATCTACATTGATATGGGCCAAAAAAACATATTTTTTTTAATTTGGGATTCTAATTCGGGGACAAATTGCCTTCCGTCTTATTGATTTTGAGAAAATTTTATGTTTTTTAATGTTAACTTTAGGTCGTGCATTACCCTAAAACATTGCCAGAGTTTTAACTTTTATTAATAACTATTAAACAAAAAATATGTTTTAATATCCCTGAAGTGTTTCCTTTTAACTCTTTTCTTATGTTTATTAAAACAAACTAAACTATCAATAGCGGCGTTAGGTCGTACATAAGGAAAACAATTTGGTAAAATTAAAAAAAAATCAACATTTATTAGTTTTTTCAAACAAGATTCTTAAACTTATACAAATGCAAAAGTAACCAAAGTTCTTCTTTATACATTCTTATATAAGGTCTGGTTTGATCGTATTAGGAGATAACTGGTAATAACGTTTGTTTGTTTGATTGATCGCCTTTATTTGGGTCCAGTCGAGGCTATGAAGCCTCTTCTACTTACCGTCGTAGTTTTCTCGTGACAGTTAGTGATTGTGACATCAGAGACCTTTGGACTTTGTTATAATTAGCAACGGATATATAAAAGAAACAATTAGAATTATGAAGATTATCCAGGAATGGGGGGATTATGAGGAAAGGGAAGAAAGAAATACATCGATCTACAGAATTCACTGTGGTTCAGTTTGCAGATACTTCACTCTCAAATTCTCGCCTCAAAAAGGCATTTGAAGAAAAATTATAAATAACAATTCAGTTGCATCTGTTGAGTCAATCTCTCAAATTAGAGTTGACTTTCCTGCAACTGCCTTAGTAAGCGACCGATTTAGAATATATGACAGAGTAACAGCTGCTATCGCGTCTGGTGTTTTAAGATCTTGGACTGAGGCGAATGGAACCCTTTTAATTGATACAAACTAAATAAGACCACAAAAACACAAAGTTAGAAAATAACTGAAATACAATCTAAATTTCACAAATTTTAGTGTGAAAGGAATATACTTTAATGGGAGGAAAAACAATACTTTAAAATAAATCGTGTTTAAATTAAATGATATGAATAAAGCATGACACAAACTGGCTAGTTTTAGTTTTGGTGTCGGTGTATATTTTTCTTTGCTACATCAATCCAGTGTAGACAAAACTCTAGGTTTGTTTACATTTTTGGTAACCACGGTTTACAACGGTTTACTAAGCCAGTTATTTATTTTTTGTCATAGTTCGAAATGAATTCTTTAGTTCAAATTAATGTGAGGTTATTTGTGTTATTAATGTATTTTAATGTTCGACCATTGATCAAAGTACATTTTTATGAATACCATACCTTTCAAGAACAATCAAAATTACACCTCCCAGATGGCCTTTGGTGCCCAGAAGTTCAAATCAAAATTAAATCATTGCCATTTAGTTTAAAATACGAAGGTCAGGCTACTGTTGGGAGTTTCTGTTAAATGAAAGAGTAATGTATTTTTTTCTTGTAAATAAAGTCCATACAAACAAAAATAAGGAAAGTTTTTGATAGTTGTGGAAACACATTTGCTTCTGTAGCAATGTTTGTGAAAATGTAGAGACTCAAATTTAACATTAGGAGAACTTTATATTATTTGAGACACAAAATAATATTTCTCAAACTTAAAGACCAACATACGTATCCAAGTACATTAGGAAATGTAATACATTAAACTTTAAAAGTACTCTCAGAAATGTGAACATGAATTGAGGTAGAAACACAGGGCCTGATCTTGAATCCTGCGAACTACGCGGCCGCAGAAGGCGCCAACTTAAGGGGGCGCCAATTCTGGAAAAACGGGGGAAGATAAATTTTTTTAAGGACAAATATTTATTGTATAAAATTTTAACTATACAATATATCAATAAGGTTGAATCTTTGCGTGGTTGACGATGGCGATATAACACCTAACACCCCACTCCTTTTCCATTGAAATGAACCCGTCCATCTCGAAGCAAATGTGGTGACCTGAACGAAGAGCGGTAGCACATTGAACAAACTCTCCTTCCCCACTAAAATGGACTCGCCTGTCAACTGGTGCCAACGCCAACTCAAGTTTGCCCAAGGAAAATGAAATTCTCTTACAAGACTGAAGATGAACCTATTAGGGCAGCGAAAAGATTTTTCAAAGTCTATATTTTTTATGTTGTGCTTGAAAAAGCGATCACATTACTGAAAGAAAGATTCCAGCTTATGGAAAATCACAGCTAAAGCTTTGAATTTCTATATGAAATAGACAATCTGCGAACATGGGATAGAGAGGATTTGAAGAAAGCATGTGCAAATCTTGAAACTGTGTTAAGTGAAAAAGAGGAACGTGACATTGATGGAAATGATCTCTTCAATGAGCGAACGAGCTCCAAATATTTCCACCTATGTTGACCTCCAGTACCTCTCTGGCCAAAGCCTTCTCTTTCACCACAAAAAATAGCTGCTTGGATCAGTTCCTAACGTTTTTGTAGGCTTAAGAATACTGCTCACTCTTCTAGTGTCAGTGGCCAGTGGTGAACGGAGCTTTTCAAAGTTAAAATTAATAAAGACTTACTTAAGATCAACCATATCTCAAGAACGATTGAATGGACTAGCTTTGATGGCCATTGAAAATGACATTCTCAATGAAATGGGTACGGATATAATAATAAAAGATTTTGCCAAACTGAAAGCCAGAAAAGTATCTTTCTAACATAAAATTTAAGTAACAACAGAAGAAGAAGAAATATGCTTTTAAAGAAACGTACCAAATAAACCTCTTTTAAAGAAAATTGTAATAAATATTCGCAGAATTGTTGTTCATTAGTCCATTACAATATACTGTCATTGAGATGTGGAGCACCAAAATATTGTTCGTTTACATTTAAAAAATGTCTAGAACCAGCCCTGTAGAAACATCATCTAGATTGAGAATTGGTCATAATTGTTTACAAACAAACAGAATATATATATTATATATATATAGCAAACTTATGGAAGCAGCATGTATATCACTTGATATATATACAGTTCTTTTCTAAATAGTGCCTCACTTACCTCTGATTATAGTTTATTCATTCATTCATTATAGTTGATTAAACGTCCATTAAGTTTAAGTTGTTACCCGTTGTTCCTTCATCAGTAAACAAATTAGATGGATTTTGTAGCCTCACGCAGTTAATGATCCTTGCTGTACGACCAAAACTTTACAATCAAACCAAAAGAGTAAAATTTAGTGTGATACCTCTAAATTGTAAAATATAATAAAATGAGGTTGTTTATCACAGTAATTGTAATTACTATAGCAGTGATATCAGGTTGCAAAAATTATTTTGTTTTCGATATTAGGTTTAAAAATGTATTAAAACTAAATTATGAGAAGTTTTCAATTAAAGTTATTATTAAATGTTGGTAAAACAATTTAAAATATGCTTTATACTTTGATTAGATATTGGTTAGTAACTGATTATGGTGCGCACTGCTGCTATACATCAACGTTAATTTAAGTTTTAACTTAATTCTGTTTTGAAAGTTTGCCTTCACAAGACGCAAATACCTCTTAGGTAACAAAGCTTAACTTCAACAAAACTTATGTATCTGCTTCTCCGCCGGAAACTTGTTTCCTTTGAAGCCAAAGTTCTTAAAGTATTGTTACATTCAGAGAATGTAGGGCGAACAAATGCATTGAACGGATGCACTTTAATGTAAAGAACGTTTTAAACTTTATAAAGGGTTAAGTAAATCTCTTCTTTTTTTTATTTAAATTGTTGCTGATTACTCCATTGTATAAATTAAAACATTTTCTCAAATCATTCATTAGATTAGTGTCATATTCAATAGTCAATCGCAAGATGTATTTAGGAATGTATTGTATTGGTAAAACTATCGCAATATATGTTCACAAAGAGACCGTTAAGACGTTCTTTATAAAGTCAATTTACATATTTTACCTTTTTATCCTATTACTTTAAATGAGCAATTATTTTATCTATCTTTGTATCTGTTGCGGATCTTGAAAACGGCTCTAACGGTTTTGATGAAAATTTGCATATAGGTGTTTTTGTCGTCAGAAATCGAATGCTCTAGGTCTTATGTCTGCAAAAACGCGCATAAACTCTGAAAAATGCTCATACAATTTAAACTCTGAACTTCTTTTTATACCACCTTTCAAGTCACTTTGAAGGCGAATAGATACAGCTTCTTTATATACCGCCTTTAAAGTCACTAAGTATTCGAATAGATACATTATAGATACAATCCAGATGTTAAAAATACTGAGTGATGCTCGGTCACCCAGGTACAAACGAGCCAAAGATTAGCGAGATCCTTTAGAGAGTTTTCCAACTGTGAGCGAAGCGAAGCAGCCATTTGAGGCCGTAGGCTGAGACGGGGTTGGGACGCGAAGCGTCCAGGGGCAAAGCCCCTAGTATTTATTGAAATGTAGCCATATGTTACTGATTAAATCTAGAAACTCGTTAGTTTACAGAAGTTATACACTAGGGCCTAATTTGATTTTATAGCTTAAGTATAGATTAGGTTATAACTAATTGCAGATGGTTTTAGTTGTAACCAAACTAATTAATATGGATTTCCATAACATTTTTTATCATGTTTAATTAAATGCATTATGAATTTTGTTGTTTTACAATCAAGCTTGTAATATAATCAAACTATATACACATATAATCAAAAATGTTATACTACTTCGTTCAATGTATAAGATATCAATATCCCATTTCTCCTGACAAGTATACTAAATTTTATAGTGTATTGAACTAATAGTGAATAGCTACTGATTGTGTTATCTATCTTATTATGTTTTTTCTTAATAATACTGTACAAGTTTACTAACGAAATTTTTTAGGTATATTCTTACCTTATTTAGTCTGCAGTTTTGGGCTATTATTCATACGTTATTAAAATATCAAAAAAAAACAATCCAATCACACACATTGATACAAGCAAATAATAATCTACATTACGTGGAAGTCATTAAAAGTTCAAAACAAGAATAAATATTTTTACGACGAAAATCTCGAAACAGCCCTATTCTTTGCACTTATCTTCTTATTAATAGCAAATGTTGTTGACCTTTGTGCTTGGATTATCGTGCCGAACATCGTATTATTTCACTTGAATGAAAGTTGGTCTTCTGAATCATTGCAACTAGTAGGCCTAGTGCTTTCTAAATAGTTATTTTTTTAAATCTTTTTAGTACATTTCCCAATACACGCATATGCTTTTACTTGATTACAAATGTTTAACATACTTTCTATTTTATATAGATACACAAATTGTTTTCCCCTATGTATCAACATCTTTAAAAAGAGAAACAAAAATTGTAATAAATTATGATTTACATAGTACAAAACAATAGATGATAAATAAATATAGCTTCAATAAACTATTACTAAGCTAAAATCAAACTTTGATAAATAGTTTTTATTTCAGAAGCTAATGTCATTAAAAACGTCTGAATCTTCTTTTCCGACAAAAAATTAATATTATATGTATTGATATTTTTACAAATGTACCCACGCAATAAAAAATTTGCACGCCAGTCGGAAATTTATATCTACTGAAATTAATGTTGTTAGCTTGACAGTTTCTGAATTATCGGTGCTACATTGATGCTAGTTTCATAACCAAAAAAGTTAATCATGTTTAATGATAATGTCATTAAATCTTTATAGAATAACTAAACTTTAAAAAAAAAATATATACATATTTTTTTTAAACATTTTATGTATTTTACATTGTATAAAAACTAACTCTCATTTTCTGACTGCTATGAAAGTAGTACACAACTTTTGCGACATGAAAAGTTTGTATCTCCGCCTTCGTCAATTTAACAGCTCGTTCTGTTGTAGCCAAATTGCAATTTAATTGGTTCTGACTAGCAAATGTATCAACGTCACGAATAAGGAAATTTTACTTAAATTAAAATTGGAAACTTTGAGTTGTCACGAATATGCAAAGATTAGTCGTTATTTGGCACTAAATACTTGCACAGATAAATATTTCTTTCATGTTTTGCGCTAAACAGTATTTACACAATTTTTCTTCGTTTACATGTTATAAGCATACATTAAAAACCTTAAACTGTCTTTAATTCAAATTTGAGACATAAAGATATCGTTTTATTATTATTACAAATTTAATATGTAATATAACGCTATTATATTATTCAGAAATGTATCAGAAATTTGTTTAGAAAAAAAACTATTCATATACTCTCTCGTTTAAAATAACGTTTATTTTACCTGATTTAAAACTTGGACATGTAACAATTTTATGTTAGCTACAAAGCAATAGTAAATTACCTTTATTTATTTAACAATTTATTGTTTAAAAGTAATTGTAGACTTAATAATTAAATGAAAAACATAATAAAATATTTGTTATTCATACTCATCAGTTACAAATAACTTGTTTGTATTTGAATTTATTGACTTGTAAATATTCTGTGGGGTATTAGTGGAAAAAACATGTTTTGTACCTTAGCTAGTAGTATTTCCATCTACAAGATAAGACCTTGATTAAAAGGAACCATACTTAGAATAGTAAATACTTACTAACTCCTAAATATATAGTCTACGAAATATATATTGTATTAGTTGTCCAACTGATATACAAAATTATTGACGTATAATATGCAAAAAACATATCTTCAACATATCTTCAACATATCTTCAATATGTTAATTCATATGCAAAAAATCAGTTTAATACCAATTCTTCAACTAAATGTAAGAAATTTTAATGATAATAACAATAAATTTACTACAACCAGTTCTATAAATATAAGTTTAATCAATATTACTTTAATCGTTATTACTCATTCATTTGACTATCTGAGGAGTAGGAATACGATTTTTTTTTAACATACAACAACTCATAGAAATTGTTATATTAAACATAATAATAAAGAAATAAAAAACACGTTTTAAAAAAAGTAACGGAATGTTATCAGAAATAAAACTCTTCCAAAACAAAGAACAAACATAATTTATTTGTATTTAACATAGTATTTAGAGTAACAATAAATATTAATATATGAATGAAGTCTGAAAACGGTTTAGTACCTAAAAATGTAGGAGTGTTATGATATAGAAAAATAACAGTTATTTTCAGCCATAATACAACCACTTTTTGTTGAGTTTGAAAATTTTTTCCACCATCTTGTAGTTAACTTTGTTTTTTTAAAATGGGTAAATAGTCGTGTGAAACATGATTTCAATGCAATGTTTGACGAAAATCCGATTGTTAAATCCGTTTTTGAATATTTAAATCGGTTTTTAACTTATCGTCAGTCAAATGCCCGAAGACGCAAACATTTTTGTCAAAATAATGAAAGAAAAGAGCAATCGCATATTACTATAAGTCCTTTGCAACTTTAAAAGTTTCCTTTTAAAACAATACTAATTATAATTAACGGCCTATACAGTGTTAATTAACATAATTAGTTGATGTATACCTTGTTGGAATGGTGATGCAATCGATCTCGATCCCCGTAACCAAACATAATCAACAAATTAATCATAGTATTTTTAATAACAGTTTTCAATTTAAACAAAATATTTTAAAAATTTTATAATAACAGTAGTGTGTTTGGGACCACTGAGTAGACGCGGCAACTTCTTAAGCGATATTACAAATATATGATATTATTTAACAGTATTTGGGTTGATACAATCAATTTAAAAAAGAATTACGGAACTAAAGAAAAAGATGTTATTTAACAAAATTACTATAAGAAGTTAAAAGCTTTCTGTAGCTGGTGTGCTTGAATAAATCTACACTTAAAACATTGTTTAAAACATATAATTCAGCTTATTTAAGAATACTCTTACAAACACAGTTCAAGGTTAATATAGATTATTATTGGTTAAGGAAACACATTTATTTGAAATATTTAATTAAGTTCAAGACAAGCAAACTAAAGAGTCCAACGAGAAAATTAGTACTTTTATATGAAATATTTAATGTAAGCTTTTTTCCAGACTTTAATCCAACATATTTAATATGAGAGTTCTATGTTTATATTTCCTAGACCGTTACGTTCTCTAAGTAGCACTTCTTGTGAAAGATAATGGCTGTCTTTGAAGTGTAACGGACTTCCCACAATAGTCTTTATACGTTATTAACCTTTAACTACTAATCCTAAAATACTAACTTAAGTACCATGCGACGTATGAAAGACAACATTTTTTGGAAGGGAGTAATGAGGTTAAAACAGTTATTTACAAATTTTTCGGGGTTTGTTCCTTATTTGTAAACTATTTTACTACAAAAATTAAATAAAACATAAATTTTAAGAAAAGTTTTTAAAATACCCACCTCTCGCCAAAAAAAAATGTTTTTTATGTAATCTTTTTATTATTATTTTGTTAATGGTTTTAAAATCCGTATTTTGTAAAACAAATAATATTTTAAAATATACAAAAAGAATTTTGTAAAAATAATACTTTCAACCTTAATTTTTTCATAATTGCTTAATATAATAAGTTCAAAATCGATATAATACTTCTAAAATATAAGGTATACCAGACTAGACAAATATAATACCATTTTACTATGAAAACTTATTTAAAACTTATTTATACTTAGTGACAGACGTCGCTATAGTATTTAAGGCTTTACGTATTCATTCTGTTAGAACAATATTAAGAAAAAAACTTTAAACAGAACTACAATGTCATTTGAATTACCTAGGTTGTTTTGCTTACTTATCAGTGAATAAACTTCCATGTTAAATTAAAGTAAGGTTAAATAAAAGTTCACATTCCTGAAACAACTTAAAGCACGTATCATACATATATTAAAACACTGTCATCACTATAGATAAACATTAAAAAATGTATAATCTCTTGCTACACTGCTAAAGTGTCGTTAAATAACTTCAATAGAATCATTTTACAACTAAATTTTGTATTTATATTTTCATGCAAGTATTGTAACCACACAACATATATGTTTCCGTAAAACATAATTAAACTAAAACTAATCCTATTGTTTCGGTTGAAACTATCTATCAACAGAGACTAAAAAGCTTTTTACGTATCTGAAAAATGAAATCGTTATGTTAGAATGACAAGGTTTTAACTGACCAGACCCTAGCTTTAAGAAAAATGAGTTTGAAGTATTTTATTGTACTTACATTTGTTTTCCTATCAACTTGAAATTTTAGAGTTGACATAGTAACTGCATTGCAAATATGGACATACATATATTTAATATTGTATTATTAGATTTTTAGATATTAGTATTGCTTTTTTTACAGTTAGAACCTTGTCTTTAACTAAAGTTTAAAATTCATAGAAGACAAGGTTCCATCTACTGCAGTTAAAACCTTGTACACCTCCGTGATTTAAAATCTTTTTAAAAAGATAGAATGAAATGGTTCTAACAGGCCAGGTACAACCGTGTCATTTTTTGAGGTAGGTGCTTCACAGTTGAAAATAGTAACACAGTACATCTGTACATGGAACCTATAGCAACCAAATAGAACCATTTCATTCTAAATTTCTATTAACATAAATTATGTTGTACGTTAAAACTTTGTACTTCTAGCAAATGGCTTATTAGACAACAGAAACAATAAGAGTTAATGCAAAATAAAGAGGAATTAAATAAAACCTTGTCATAACAAAAGCTGAAAAATGCAATTTTGTTAGGTTGAACCTTGTCATTCTAACCTAACGAAATTATAACATGTTGCAAAACGCAGATTAATTACAAAATAATATCATCGTTTAAAAGTCCTAGTTTAATATTTCCATGTATTCGAAGTACTTGTTTTAATTATTACTAACCGAAATGTAATACACATTGTATGGTAATAACTTGGTGATATTTAAAAGTACAATTTGTTACTGAAATTTAAATGTACACAAATTTAAAACATCTTTACACTCTCCTTTTATAAACAGTTTTATTTTTAAGGTCTACTCCAATTCACTGAACACTTGCATGTCACGAAATTTAAGAGTCTTCAACCAGAAAAGTTTGTCAGAGACTCAAGATTGTTTTATTTACCCTGGCGATTGCAAAAGCTTAGGGGTTATTTTCAGTTTATAAATAAAATAAGCCCATCAAAAAGTTAGTCTTTCTAAATTATATTAGGTTTATGAATCTTATTGACGTAAACAAGATGATATACACGCTATTGTGAGTTGCTACATTAAAACAGCTTAACTTTTAAAATATGTATGTTGAGAGGTAAATAGTTTTCCAATACGTTTCAAATGTAATGCTAATTAATTTTGTTATTAATGCAAGTGTTGGTAATTTCATTCGTTATTTAGATAAACGTACGGAACTCATAAACCACTGTTTCATTTCTAATGTTTTATGTTTGACAATGCCTTACTAAAATCAGTACAGTTTTTTATGAATGTCAGCAATATTAAAAGTTGTCTTTTTTATAAAAATTTAAAAAACGTAAAAACTATTGGTAACCAGCCAAAGAGTTTTTGCCTTGCGAAATAGCGCTTTTTGAAATAGTGCTCATTTAAGACTACCCTTTTATGACTTTAATTATAAAATAATTATAAAATTATTTATGAACCAAATAAATATTTTTATTAAATGGTCAAACATATAAATTTTATCATGTATTTAGAGAAACTATTTATATCTCATACATTGTAAAAAAATATTGTAACACAAACATTTGTATTGTAATTCATATTTTAATGTTGCAGCTTACCCTAGCTAGTCTGCCATAATGTTTACGTAATCACAAACGCTTAAACCTCTAGAATTATAAGCCTTTTCAAAGAGTTATGTTTAAAATAAACTAAAAATTATCACTATAATGATTTTAACTCTTTGCTTAAATAGAAACTTTCCTTTCTGGTTCTTTGACTAAAAATTTAACCCTGAGCCATAAAGACTTATTGTTGTAATGAAATATATATATTTTTTTATCATTTGCTTATTTAATCGTCATTTGAGCTATAATAATTATTCAACTAAATACACCATTTATTTTTTAGAAAAAACTTAGTTTAACCCATTCTGTGAGTTTCAGCTGAAAAGTCTTTACATATAGCTTGTAATAAACATCATAATCAATTCAGAATTTTAAATCCCATTGTTTTTTCTAACACTATTACATTTTCTTACTATACATAAATATGTGAACAATTTTAAACTTAATTTATTGTCATAATTTTACACCTTCCTTTTAATTTGTATTACATATTACATAATAATCGCATTATTTTACATTCGATGGTTTATTCTTAACAATCGATGATCATTAAAATACTTTATAAACTAGTGAAAAGAAGGAAAACTTTTTCGAGACTTCGGCTCGTCCGGACAGAACACACGAATTGAAAATAAATTAAAGTAAAAAAAAAGATTTGTATTTCTTACATTTAGTTAAAAAATAATTGGGTGTTTTCGAATTTGCTTTCAAAGCTTTTTTCCAGAAGGAAACGATATCCCACACTAAATTTTCAAAATATTGATCCAGAAACGTGATCCCGATGCGCTACGACTTTTTACTATCAACATCGTGTTTTTCATACCCAAAAATATATAAAACGATACCCCACACTGTATTTTCAAAATGTTTACCCAAAAACTTGACCCCGACGCGCTACGGCTGTCAAAATCTTCGTTTCCATACCCAAAAACATATTAAACGATACCCCACACTGTATTTTTAAAATGTTTACCCAAAAACGTAAAACCCGATGCGCTACGGCTCACGCTAGAAAGCTCAAAAGATTTGTTTACTACCAAAAGTGTTCTACGAGATCTGTGAGTGCTTATATCGTGTTTACAGGAAAACAGACACACACAAAATAATTGCATGATTTCTATACTTTTGGCATTCTAATGCGAGCCGAAGAAATATTTTTTAAATGTCCTTAATTGACTAGACCAATTTATAATTGGATCTGTTTTAAGAAGAAATTACAGTAGGAAATCTAGCCTCGTTATGTTTTTCAGTGATTTTCTAGTAAATGAAGTACAGGTTTGTATGATGACGGATCAGAGATAGTATTTGAAAACATTAAAATCTATATTATTAAATTTATCTCTTAATATTAATTAATTTACTGTTAACTGGTGGCACGTCTCACTTAAATATTGTACAAAGTTGTAATACCAGATTTGACAACTTACTTTGTTTTTCTAAAAAAAATTGTTGAACATTTATTGTTTAGTCAAACTTCGAAACTAATTATTTGGTTAAACACAGTAATTTGTAAGTCATAGCGTGCAAGAAACCAAATTACTTACAACATTCAATTAGCGATAAAGCTTTTAATTATACTATGCTTTCTCATGCCATGAAAGCAGACTTAGTAAAATTTATTTCGTTCAAATACCAGCAAATACCTCAAGATGATTAAAAAATTCAAATAAATGTTCATATAAAAATTTGATTTCTCCCTCCCTGATAAATAAATAAAACAATATTTCGATGTGTTAGTAATATTGAAGTATACTGGTAAAAAACTTTCACTTATGGTTGACAATGGACATGGGTAATATGAAATTTAAAGTTAGTGTCGTTTGAAAGAAATGACTTGTATCCACCGGGTAATATTATCCTAGTAGGAGCTATTGATACATTGTAAACGGTTAAACTAATTACACATTTTTAAGAAGGTGTTTATCAAATATTTCGAACGATTTACAAAAATATAAATTTGAGGTGTTTTCATAAGTTGTACTTTTTGTTAGCAATTTTTACTTTCTCCACCCTATACGTAGTATATGGAGAAAGTATTGTTTTCGTCCAAATTTTTGAATTTTAGTTTTGAATGAAATTATCTGTTTTGGTGCTCCCTGAATCCCCAAAAAATTTTTAGTGGAATTATCTGTGTTATTGCTCCCTGAACCCAAAAATATTTTTAGTGGAATTATTTGTTTTGGTGCTCCCTGAACCTAAAAAAAGTGTTTTTTTGGTGATGTTTGTCCGTGTATCTGTAAGGATGTGTACAGAGCTGGAGATTATACTAACGGTCCGATTTTGATGAAATTTGGTATGCAGATGTAGTTCTGGAATATCTCCAGGCCTTTTTCCATTTTTTCATATTTTTTATTTTTAAAGGGTTTTACCCCCCAAAAATGGCAAAAAAACGAGAAAAATCTAAATTTTCAAAAATGGCTATAACGATTTTGTTAAAATTTGGCTTATTTGTAGACCTTAATGTACCCTACCTTATGCAAAAACTCGCAGAGTTCTAAAAATTCTCGTTTAGGTAATAATAATAATAGATTTTTGGGGTTTTTGGCGAAAAAGGGGTTTGTTTTTCAAATTTTTGCAAAACCTTTTTTCGTGCATCTATACAAGCCTAATTGACATGTTTGTTGCAAATTTGTTCGAAATCGATAGAATAGTTGAAATATTATTAATAATAATATAATATGGACGTGAGTTACATGCATCTAATATTTTCCATGGTAACATATTCCTACTTTTGCAATTCTAAATAACGACCTCCTATTGGGTCTTTGGAAGGTATAAAGTTTCAACTGGGAGAAAGTATGTGGCAGTTATCTGGTACCGTTTATTATTTTACACACGAAATGTTAAATATACGTACTTTATCAAAAGTTTTGACTATAATTTTTTTTAAATCTAATGGGTAACTTTAGGAAGTTGAATACAACCATCGACTTAAAATAGCAGGAATAAGAAGTATGCATATTGATAACAACATGTATGCTTTGTTATTTATGTATACATACATTGGTTTTGTATACAGTAACAGGTTGTCATAAAAAGCAAGAGTTTGAGTTTACCATGAATTAATATATATTGAGTTTATATTACGAATTAAAAATATTCTTTTGTAACGTGGCACTTATCCTGTGTTTTTATTAAGTCCTATCCTATGAACACCATATTATTTGACCATATCCTATGAACAAGCCTTCTTTCTTCAATTTATTAAAATAATTATTTCGTATTGAGTTTAAAATTAGCAACATATTTGTATTGCACATTATATGATTAATATTATTACAGTAAATGATTATATTTATGTGGTAAAGTTTCCATAAAGAAATAATTAAATATTACTATATTATTAATTTAAAGATTAAAATATATGATTAAACAAACAAAAATGTTATACGTGGAAATGTTTAACTTAATTGAAAGAGAGTATTTTATTTATATTTTATATAAATATTATCTAGTAATTCGTTACGCTTTAATACTCTTAAGTGTAATTTATGTATCCATTACTTCTTTATAGTACTTACTAACATTAATTGAAAGTGCAGGTAATTTTGTATATTGTTTACCGACTCTTCACCTTATCGTTTATATTTGTAGGTGCCCAGGATACTGGATACATGATAGACCACTTACTGTAGGGAGAGAATCAATCTTAGTTTAAGACAGAGTAATTGTCATCCCTTAGTTGTAGTAGAGCCTGTATCAAGAGGGCTACTTGATTAATTAAATTCGGATAGCGATGATACATTGCGGTTCTCAGATTTTGATTCAAAACTGATGTTATACCAATTAAAGACTAGTAACGGTAAAACAAGGAAATCTATGGCATATGTAAAGAAACTGTTTTTGTTAATTCTGTTTCTAAAAATGTGTCCACCATCGTAAATAAAATTATGTTAAAACTTCATAATAAAAACACTTATAGCTTAAGGGATAATTTAGGTTTTCCCTGGAAAAAATACTTTTAAAGCTGTTATATATCAGTTATCATTTAGAGCAAACAGTCATATTAATACTTAAACTTAGTAGCTTTAAACGTTAACGGTGGATTGCATACATACACACTAACACAATTCCTATACCAAATTTATAATAATTTACTATCACTACCAACTTTTTTAATTTTAAAATATTTAGTGTGTACTACACACTTTATAGGTTGCATATGTAATAAATAAAACAAAACTGATTTAGGATTACATTCTTTTGTCATGTAAAATGAAATGTAAACTTAATAACGACCTTCCAGGTCCTTTACTGGTTTTTTCATGATTTAAAATAACAAAACAAGTAAAATATAAATTTGTTTTATCAAAGCCTCAAGGTTATAAAACAATAGACAATATAAATTTGTTTTAACTATTTATAATCCAAAAGAATGCAAAATAGTTATGTATAGGCCTGGCAGTCCCCCCTCCCCCGGTCCTACTAGGGTTAACGTAAAGGCCTAAAAGTTTGATTTATTTATTATTATTATATTATAAAAAAGGAAACTAAGATAATAAAACACTACTATGTTATTATGATTATCACAATTCAGATAGTGAACTATTGACAATGATTTCTTCCTTTTGAATATATAATCTTAAAAAAAAAAACATATACCTCGTTTAAATTTACACCAGTAAGTTTCGCCATACTTAATTTTATTTAGAAAACAATATTAAAACTTTTGATAGTTTTAAATTAAATTTTTAATCTCTCTAATTAGGTTTACCACTTTAAAATTTAAGTAATTGCAGTGAATAAGTGCACACACAGTTTATTATACAGGCCGATTTTTTCAAATGACCCCTTCTATTATTAAAAAAAAATAAGGGTCTACAAAATCTGATTTCAGGACAGTTATTCACCGTTAGGGGAGACCCAGTTTAAAAGGTAAACAAAAAAAAAAATCATCCCCATCATACCCTCCAACTCAAAAATGTTTTATAATCACATATGGCTTGTTGTCCATTAAATTGGAACCCTATAAAAACCGTGAATTCAATAGTTAAGAAAATAAAACTCAGCCAACGCATTCATTTGCTACTCTCAACAATTATATTTTCTAATTTAGTGTTATAGTTGTATATTATTTTTAAAAAATGCCGTGATATAAAATCCCTGATTTTGATTTTACTACCACAGAAATGTATGGTTTTTAAAGAGCATCAAATTGGTGTACTACAAGCAATATGTGTTAATAACAAGTTTAGAGTTTGGAATGAGGGGTACGGTTGGATTTTGTAAATTAGTTTTAAAATGTTGCCCCTATTGGTAAATAGCTAATCCGGGTTCAGATTGCGTATGTATCTCTTTAAATGTTTTAAATAATAGAGGTAGTAAGTTTAAAACAAATCACGATGTATATTGATCGCCAAAAAGGTAAGAAAGTGTATTCATACAAATATATATATAGCCTATATATAAATATAGTTATTACGATTTGTTTGTATAGTTGAAATCTAGCTAAGGCTGTAAAATCCAATTAACAGTTATAAAATTACACTTATCATTAAATGCTGCATCACTTAAATGGGTCTCGTTTATTTATATATTGAATCATAAATATCTTCACTAGTATTTTTATTTGTGTTTGTATGTGTGCGAGTGTGAATTATAGCGGAACCAAAAAGCATTGCTTTTAAAAGGTAGAAAATAGAAAAGCACCAATTAATTATTTGGCTTCAAGTAAATAATATCTACACACAAATATTGTTAAAGAATAATTTATAGATCGACTTAATCCATAATACTGACGAATAATACCAAACATTTGAGAAAATTTGTTAGTTTCTATTAGTACCAAATACGGTTTAAGTCCGCAAACGTTAGGCGTTACTTCCGTTAACTTATTTGTATTTTCATTTTCAAGATTTATATGAACCGTATTAAATATTAATTTATAAGTTTTTGAATACATGTAAAATTGTATTTTTCAAATTTAGTATTTTGATACATTCATTTTAAATTTATATTTAAAATAAATGTTGTTTTAATATTACTTAAGAATGTATTTGTATGTTTACTGTATAGTGACAACATCAAATAAAACGTAATAAAATGAATTGAAAGTTTTATGAAGATAAATTTGTATTTATTATTTATTATTATTGAAAAGAGATGTTAATATGTAGAATTACTTAATATGTTATTTTTCAAGTAAATTTGTTTCTGTATGAAATTTATACTAACTTTATTAAAGATAGTATAATTATTAATGATATTAATTTAATTCTATATTGACAGTAATGCATACAACCATCGTTTAGTTTATTTATAATTGTTTTTATATAATCAATAGGTTCAAGTTTATAAAGCATTCTAAAATTAAAAGAAAATTTATGTTTTTCCAGTATTAAATATTTAAAAAGTATTATTTTTCTTAAAGAGGTAATTTATAGTTTCAAAATTACTAACGGGATTCATATATTTATAAATGGAGTACTTCTCGAAAGTTCGTGAACTGAGTGCATTGCAAATAAAGTTTTAATTCGTTGTATTTACAATCATTACCGAGTGGTTATAAATAAACTAACTGTTAGAATTAAGGGGTCTGAAATAGTTGAGTTTATTCTTTAAATATAAGTTTATCCTCTATAACAACATAATTTCTAAACATGGATAAATATAAATGTAACTTCCTGTGAGTTGTTCCAATTTGTTAGGAATTTTATAGACGTTAAATGACCTAGATAGTCAAAGAGAAACAGTTGTTTAACATTCTATAAGAAGAAGTTCTTTGAAGTTCCATTTGGTTATAAGCCGATTCTCTTTTTGAATATATTATATTTTGCTATTTTAGTTCTTCACTAATCGTAGCCATTTAAATCATTTCTATCCGTTCTGTTTAGTACAATCTCAGAACATTTATGGTGTTTTAAAACTAAAAATAACTGAAATTATAAGGATGAAAGTTATTAATATTGATTTAATATTATACTGTACCAAATGAATCATTTTATAGGAAAGCTTTATTAGGGTTTGCTTTCATTAACTGGGCTGAACTGAACATAAATGCAGTTTAAAATATATTTTAATTTAATATTACAATAGTAATAATTGCTTAGAAACACTGAAGCCCCAACCACAAGTTCGGTGAATAAAACTGCACAAACTGAAACACATTTATTAATATAGTTATTGTATTCTTTAGGGAACTAGAATAACTATATTAATAAATGTCTTTCAGTTCATTTGTGTAGTTTTATTCACCGAACTTGTGGTAGGGGCTTCAGTGTTTCTAATTGTTTAAATCCACCACAGTACTCATAGATGGATTACTTAATAAAGTAGAACTTTTGCACTATAAAATAAGCATTTTAACAATTGGCAACTATATTATTTACCTTCCCATGAGAGTTATCAATATTTACCAGGATATCAATTAGGTCAATCATGTAAAAATTGAGTTTACCTATGATATTTGTTTTAACACGTATACAAACTATGTCACAGCACACTACATATAAATAAATAATATTGCAGACACGAGATGTTTTGTTATATAATAATACCAGTAATGTATCATTTTTCTGCTCAAATGGTAAGCTTCAGTTATAAATAATCAGTACTTTCATCATTTAAGTAACTATCATTGGTTAAAAAATAATACTTACGGTTGGTTTTATTTGTATCGTCGTTATAATTAATATTAATTAATAAATCCAGACTCATTAGTAGGTGTGCAGTTAGTCTGAATAAATTCTATAAGTTGTACAATTTTAATAAAATAAGTTCATTTCAAGCATTAAATTTATATAGAACTGAGAAGGTAGTGTAATATTCTACCTGTAGTTACAATGTTTGATCTGTTGTTGCAATGTTGATTGTAATGGAAAAAATGATTTACAAAGGGAAATATATTATTTTGTAACTGTTAATATTTTAAATAGAAGGATATTATATACAACTTTACCAGTATAATTTAATTGCTCACTTGTGTTAGTT